>PVJC01038368.1:0-16775 GCA_004026665.1 Murina feae | reverse complement strand
CCCTTCAGGTTTTGGGTCCCTACTGGGGTACCTGGCCAGCCTGGGTGAGGGGCTGATGGCTGTTTGCAGGCTGGCCAAACCCCTCAGTGGGGTCCCTCACCCCATTGAGGTTTGGCCAGCCTGGGTGTGGGTCTGAGGGCCGTTTTCAGGCTTTCAGGCTTCCCACAGCTCCCATTGACCCAATGTGCCAGCAAGGCTGGCTGGAAGCAGGTTTCTGGGTTTTATTTATCTTATATAATTGATACAATGTTCCTTTAAGCCAAGGGCTAGGCAGGTAAGGAAGCCTCCTGTCTGCTTCAGCTCCTGGCTTCTATAATTGAGACAGTGTTGCAAATATGTTGTTGCCTGGAGCTGGGAGAAGCCAAGCCCGCAAACAGTTTTACTCCTGCTGCAACGGAAGCTGCCTGTTTACTCAAGGAGCTCTGTGACTGCTGGCCTCCATCTTGGCTGGGTTAATTTGCATACAGTCGCTCTGATTGGCTAGTGGGCGTGGCTTAGGCATCCCAAAGAATCGGTCAGTTTCAATATTACGCTTTTATTAGATTAGATAAGAGGCCAATGAATGAAATTCATGGAAGAGTAGACCTGCCTTCTCCCGGTTGCCTGCACCAGCTTCCCTCTGGCACCCAGGACCCGGGCTTCCCTCATCCAGAAGGTCATTCGGAAGGATGTCGGATCTAATTAGCATATTACGCTTTTATTATTATAGATGGTACCTATTCCACTGGATTCTGATGAGAATTAAATGCATTAATGCTTACCTGACTCTTAGACTGTGTCATAGTTAGCATTTAGTATGTTTCCTACTGTAGTTGGGTGCAGAAAGGGGTTTCTTTGAAAAGAAGCTAAGTTGTATCATAAAATAAATACCATGGTTAAGATATAAAATTGTGTTCTAAAAGACAAAGTAAAGTAAATATTCCAAAGATTGAGATTTTTTGAAATATACAGTGATAAGGTTTATTTATATATATAATCTATATATAAAAGGTTATGTGACCAATTGTATGACCATCTGACCAACCAAACAACAGGCCAGTACATATGACATGCACTGCCAATTTAAAAATAAACGTTGACTCACGCATGCACGATACATACAAGCTCTGGCTGGCACCAATCTAGACAGTAGGAATATTTCTACCTGAACTCATTTTTGGACATAGTTATATGTTGCTTTCTCTCGAGTTTAAAGACCATGTGATGTTAAAGTTGTAAATACTTCATCACAAGAGAAATTAGTTAAGCACTCTGAAAGTGTTTTTATTCTTAATGTGGTAATACAGGGAGATGTTAGAGTAAGTTTAGTCAATTTATCAGTCATTGTTTTTATCAATGTTTTTATATCATGTTTTTCTTTTATACTTTTGTTCTTTTTATATTGTGGTTTTGTTTTTATATCATGTCTTTTTTGTTGTTATATCATGTTGTTATTTCTTCTAATTAATTTCCTTTCAGTGTGCATGAATCCATGCCCCAGGCCATTAGTATCAGAATAAAAACAGTAAGTAAAGGAAAGCACAATCGATGATTTTGCAAAGAATATGAACTATAGTTTAATAAAACAGAGAATGCTAATTGTAAAACTTATACAATTATTAATAACTTGAATGTTTTATCTGCTAGTTCAGGATATCAGACCTCTTACTTAACTGAAACTTTCCAGTGAGTAATCTTATAATCCCAATTTTACTAAGGTATCATTTGATAAACTTTCTTACTTAGCTGTAAAGATAAAGTCTTCCTATTATATTGAAACCTGAATTATCTAAATATCACTTACTGCTGGAATTAGGAACAGAATTAGTATCTGAACTTATTTTTCAATTCTTGCAGATGTTGAAAAAAAAAAAAGTTTCTAACCTAAGTACAGAGCTTGCTGCCACACTAGTGAAGGAAATCTGTATAATCTGTAAATGACTCATTCACATTTCAACAACTTGATCATAAATTTAGTTTTCTTATTTCATTTTTGTCTTCATTTTAGAACACATTGACATTGATTCCTTGTAAAAGCTTAAATTCAATCTGTTTATGTTTCAAAACTATTGCCTAAACATCCTGGGATATTTAAAATGCTCAATTGACAAAAATGCATCAGCATTACTGAAAAATATTATTTTATTGCATAATTTAAAAATTCTCTAGAGATAATGTAGCCAGATGTCAGGCAGCCATGGTTACTAAGACATAACTTAAGGCTGCTAACTTTAAGTGATCACAAAGTTCCAAAGTGGTTATAATTGCTGTTCTAAGGCATGGGACACTGAAATGATGTGACAGTACTAGGTCATTCAAATGACCCAGAATAGCCTTAAACTTTTCATGTTTTTGTTTCCATAAAGAAAAATAATTTGAAAGGTTTTATAGAAAAATTAGATCCCCAAGAATATATCTCAGGTCTTAAGAAACATTCTCCTAACAAAAGCGTAACAGAGAATCTGTTGACTCAGAATCTATATAACACTGGGAATCCCTTTCTTTCATTTTCTCTGGTTATACAAAAGTTTAATTTTTATTCATTTCTTAGGCTGAATTCTCATGAATAGATTGAGTCAAAGGTAGACACTTTTAGATAAAATGATTTGACCTACCTGGTTTTGCTCAGTGGATAGAGCGTCGGCCTTGTGGACTCAAGGCTCCTGGGTTTGGTTCCGGTCGAGGGCATGTACCTTGGTTGCGGGCACATCCCCACTGGGGAGTGGGCAGGAGGCAGCTGATCAATGTTTCTCTCATCGATGTTTCTAACTCTCTATCCCTCTCCCTTCCTCTCTGTAAAAAATCAATAAAATAAAAAAAATGATTCTTATATTGTCCTTGTCATAATCAGTTTTTCACAAGGAATAGGGATCCTTAATGTAATTCAGAGTTTTGTTCTAAGAATAAGATTGGTGTGGGTCTGCAACAGGACCCAGAGAGTCGTTCCAAACAAGCTTGGAGACTGGATGCTTTGCTTTCCTGAAGGACTAGTTGTCTCTGCCTTGCTTGGTCACACACTTATCTGTGCACTGACCACCCTCTCTTCTGAGCCTCTGCTTTCTGGCCATGTGATGAACATGAATGCTTATATCAAAGCATGTATAATACTGATGCTGTAACTGTATCCTTCATGTTTGCTTTTCTTTCTGTGTACCATCAGTGATTAGTGATTAGTGTACCATTACATGCTGCTCAGTTACATTAGTTAGCAGCAGTTAGCTTTGAGTCCTTTTCCCTAAACTGCCCATATCCACTTGCTCAGTAACAATGTGAATTTTCTCTAAAATAATGAATAGTCCTACAATTAGCTCTAATTCCTGTATTCAGCTTTTTCATCTGACTAGCTTTCCTCTCCCCTAGCTTCTACCACATTACTTTCTTGTATTCCATATTCAAAACATTTCCTTGTCCCTAAAAAATTAACTTTCTGCCTTGTGTATTCTTTCTTTCTTCAGACTTTTGCTCTGGTGCCGCTTTTGCGATACCTCTCCCTTCCAAAGGTTGAATTCATCAGTATATTCTCTGTGCTTGGATAAGACTGTGTCACATGGTAGTGAGGTTTATATAGCTGGCTTGCTCCTTGCACAGTATGATTTGTGACAGAGTAGGAATTTAGCAGAGACTAAAGGTAGCCAAGTGTACCTTTTGCTGTGTGGTTGTCCTAGGTGTTTGCTTCAGTGGATTATTACATGTATTTCATGGAATTTTTTGGTTGCTTTATTTTGTCAAGTTGTAGTTTTATATACTACTAGAGGCTCAATGCACGAAATTTGTGCACAGGTGTGGTTCTTAGGTGATCGAAGCCAGAGTGTCTGGCGTGGAAGGGCAGGTCCCAGCTGACCTCTGGGCCCCCGGGCGTGCCCCTCCACCCAAGTCATCAGCCCCTGCCTGGCTCCCTCAGCACCTTGGAGCTGGGTGGTGGCTCCACCTCTTGCTACCGCTGCTGGTTGCCATCTGCAGGGCAGTCATTGGTTGCTATTGGACCCTACTCGCACCCTCCTTGGCCTGGCGCCGCCTGCTCACCTGCTCCATCTTCCCACTGTGGTCCCACTCTTGTTGGGACCCATCGGAGCTGGCAGCACCTCCACTGCCACCTGCTGCCAGGGCAACATCACTGACAACCGCCATGTTCCGTGCTGCCCCCTTGTGGTCAGCTCACATCATAGTGAGTGGTTGAACTCCTGGTTGAGGGGACAATTTACATATTAGGGTCTTATTATATAGGACTAGGAGCCCAGCATGTGATTCGAAATGGCGCGGCTCCGCCCACCCTCTGGTCTGGCCCTGCCTTCCTCTCCAGCCCTTGAAGCAGCTGTGGCCGCTGCTGATCAGCGCTGCTGTAGGCGCTTGGAGGCCCCTGCCGCCCTGCCCCCAACGCGCGCACAACCTCCTGTCTGGTAAACCCGTTATGGTGTCCTAGTTAATTAGCAGTTTCTCTATTTTATTCATGTGCATTCTAGTCTACCACTAGATAACAGTGCTGCTGGCAAATTGTCATTATTGTGGTCCTCTGAGAATTCAAAGTCCTTTTTTGAGAATTACACATACAATTCTTTTTTAAGAAAATGTATAGCTCTAGTACAGCAGCTTTACCACCAGTGTCCCACATAAGTTTGTGATTGGATAACATGTCAAATAGTTTTAAATATTTCCCATAGCTCCCTAGTCTCTGTTTCCCAACATTTGTGTAAGTATGGGCAGATGCCCCTAGGCTTCCATCTTTAGTCAACTGCAACCTCCTCACTTCTGAAATTTACAGTATGCATTAGCATTTTGAAGGTTTGAGAAATTCTTAAATCCATTTAAATTATGGAACTTTTTAATGTATTTGTTCTGATACTTTTTTTAATTGTAATTTCCATTTGATAAAATGTTGAGTTTTGTGAGTTTTATAATTGCATACTCACATATAATTTCATCTTTTGACTGTGGTTTGCTATTCTCTGTCTTGTAATTGATTGAGTGCCGAATATTTGTATAAAAATAGTACAGATTGAAGTAAACGTTATTTACTTCCAGAAAATGGGCCATCATCCTATGTAATAAAAGCCTAATATGCAATCTGTCCCTTCAGGTGGTTGTTGCACTGGGAGTCTGGTAGTTCAACCGCTCGCTATGATGTGTGCTGACCACCAGGGAGCGGCGTGGAACATGGTGGGCATCAGTTACCTGCTACAACCTCTTGTCAGGGGCGGGGATGATAGGAAAGGAGGTGTGGTGAGAATGCTGGTGTCTGCCAAGCTTACTCTCACTCCCTCTGCTACCCTCCCTCCGGGATGCCAGGGCTCGTGCACCAGAGAAGCCCACCTTGCAGGATTGCAGGGGCCAGTTGGGCTCCCTGTGAGTTTGCACTGGAGCAGGTCTGTGAGGCTGGCCAGGAGAGAGTGCACTGTTTTCCCCTCTGCTGGCTTCCATGTAGCATCACTGGGTAGCCCAGAGGGCCACGCTGTGCCTGGCCCGAAGCATCTGGTCTGGTTCACCACATCTCCCTGGTGGGACTCGGGTGCTGTGACTCAGGAGGAAGGGGGTGCCTGGGGGCCCAGGTGCTGCCTAGGGCCCAGATGTCAGCTGGGACCTGCCCTTTCACACCAGATGCTCACAATTCAATGCTGGCCAGGCCTAGGGACTGCATCTTTGCATGAATTTCATGCTCCGGGCTTCTAGTTTCTGATATTAGTCTGATAGTGGGACTAAGTCAATAAGGTGAATAGTGGAGCTAGTTCTGGGCTTTTTTGAAATTTTAGTTTGATTTCTTTTAAGTGCTTTGAGAGCAGGATTAGGGCTTTTCACTTTCTGCAAGATTTGTTGTCTCATTGTAATTTCAGTTATTTCTTTGTGCTTTATATCTGAGCCATCAGCTTTGGGACCTTCGGGCATTTTCTCTGCTTTACAGCCTAGCTGTCTGTTCTTTGGTCATTCTGGAGTTCCTTGTACTCTTTAGCCCTGCCCCAGGCTTTTTTGTGTCTGTCGTGATAACCTCTCTACCAGTAATGCCTTCCAGGGTTTTCTCTCAGTAAACCTCCCTGCCCTGGTAATAATGTGCAGGGTATCTGGGTGGAAATGGTTCTCTCAACTCTTGTCTAACCTCAGCCTTGGAAGCTTAATGTTTGGAGTTTTTTGGAATGATTTTTTGTTTTCACTTTTGCCCATTCCACCCTTCTCCCCCCATCAGAGGACAGATTTATTGCATTTGAGGGAGACTCTAAGCTTCTTAGGGTATCTCTCAGCTTTCCAGCTCAGCCCCCCAATTTTGGTCATATTTTCAAGCACTTTGGTGAAGACCTGTGGGAATGAGTGATTTGCTCTGTGAAATCTGTGGAATTGTAATAAGTCTTGTCAGCATACATGTTACTATTATGATTTATTAAAGGTAGACTGGTTTCTCATATGGTGGAATTATTCCTCCTCAGCCCATCAGGAAAGAGACCACCTGAATGCCTCTCTTTTGTCAGTAAATTCCACTTAGGTTACTTTGCATCCTTTGCTTTCTGATGGGTTCAGAAAAACTATGGTTTTGTAGTTTATCTGGCTTGTTTCGATTATTAGGGTGAAAGTGATGGTTTACTGTAATTTTCTATAACCTGATTAGAAATGGAACTCCTCTCATGGATATTTTTGTTTTGTTTTTGTTAAACTCATCTGAGGATATTTTTCCATTGATTTTATTAGGGAGAGTGGGAAAGACAGAGAAAAACATCAATGTGAGAGACAACACATTGATTGGTTACCTCTGACCAGGGCCAGGGCCCGAGGAGCCTGCAGCCAAGGTACGTGCCCGTGACCAGGATCAAACCCGGGGCCCTTTAGTCCACAGGCGACCCTCTAACCACTAAGCCAAACCAACTAGGGCATCATGGACTATTTTTTTTAATGTGTAGTTTGGTAAATACCTGATAAAATTTATTTCAGTTTAGTTGATTTTCTATAATATTTCTCAGAACTAGGTTTCTGAATATTTTTAATCTCATATCTTAATTTTTCAGTCCTGTCCTCAAGTGGTCAGTGAGCTTGTCTCTTATTTTGAGATTAAAGTCATCAGCATTAAAATTTAATTAAGAGGCGTGTGAGGAGTATGGGAAGAATTTATGGTAGGTACATAGAAAACTAAGCAATAAAAAGTGAAGGTAATTAACTCAAGGGGAAAAAGAGTTGTACAAAAAGGGAAATATGATTAAGTAGTAGTTTACTGCTAATCTCATCAGGCACAGAAGTACAATTGGGATTTAATTATCTTAAAGGTTGGAGGAATATGTGGTTATGGTGTAAATCCTCATTTTCCAATGAAAAATGAACAGATAATACCTAAACTTGATATTTAAAAGAATACCATTATAAGTCTGTTACAGTAATCCTCCCTAATCCATTGGGAATACATTCTAAGACCCCCCCCCCAATGGATGACTGAAACCGTTGTACTGAACTCACTTTCTCCCTCTCCCCTCTCCCTTGTCCCCTCTCCCTGTCCCTCTCCCTCTCTCATCCTCCCTCCCTCCATCCTATATATCCTATACAATAAAGAGCTAATATGCTAATTACACCAAACAGCAGAAAGGCCATTTGGTTGACCTTCCGGACGAAGCTGAACCCCTTGACAAATTTTGTGCATTGGGCCTCTAGAGTGTGTGTATCTGTGTATATTACTTACCCCTATAATACATACTTAATACTTATGATAAAATTTATAAATTAGACATAGTAAGAGATTAACAATAACAAGTAATCAAATAGAACAGTTATAACAGTATGTTATAATAAAAATTATGTGAATGTGGTTTTTTTGTCTTTCTCTTTCTCTGTTTCTGATAAGCAATCTAATAACCTAGATAGCTATTAAGTGACCAGGGGTTGGGGACAGTATTTATTGTGGATATTCTGGAGAGAGGGATAATTCACATCCTGGGTGGGATAGAGTGGGACAGTGCTAGATTTCCTCACACTACTGAGAATGGCATGCAACCTAAAATTCATGAATTGTTTATTTCTGGAATCGATCTAATCATTTTGGGTTACTGTTGACTTTGGGTAACTGAAATCCTGGAAAGTGAAACTGCAGATGGGGTCTTAGGAGTTGGGGTGGGATGGTTAGGGAGACTACTGTAATGAGTTATAAATAGCAAGATTAAATAAAAGTTTTAAGATTTTAAAAAATTATATCTTGGTGTGAGAAGAGCAATTATATTTGACTATATTCACTATGCACATTATTAAAAATGAAAATGTTTTTTAGAAGAGGCTGAATTAAAAATTTTCTCCAGGGATATAAAAGTGAACCAAAGAGGGAGAGAAAGAAACATTAGTGATAAGAGAGAATCATTGATCAGCTGCCTCCTGCACACCTCCTACTGGAGATGAAGCCTGCAGCCCAGGGCATGTGCCCTGACTGGGAATGGAACCATGACCTCCTAGTTCATAGGTTGATACTCAACCACTGAACCACACAGGCCAGGTCCCAAACCTTTTCTTGACATCTTTGTCTACCTTTATTTCTTTACTAGAGTCCTGGTGCATGACAATTGTGCACAGGAGGTCGGGGCGGGGGGGGCGTCCCTCAGCCTGGCCTGCACCCTCATGTGGTCCAGGACCCCTCAGCAGGGAACAGGCCTACGCCGGCAGGCAGACATCCCCCAAGGGGTCCTTTAGCACTGCTGCGGAGGTGGGAGAGGCTCCTGCCACCGCTGCTACACTCCCTGTGGGAGCACTGCTCAGCCAGAAGCTGGGCTCATGGCTCCTCAGCACTGCCTCATAGGCAGGAGAGGCTACTGCCTCTGCGTTCACCAGCCATGAGCTCAGCTTCTGGCTGAGCAGCATGCCCCTGCATTGACCACCAGGGGCAGCTCCTACGTTGAGCGTCTGCCCCCTGGTGGTCAGTGCACATCATAGCAACCGGTTCTGCCATTCGGTCACTTTGCATATTAGTGTTTTATTGTATAGGATTCTTGTTACATATTTTACTCTTTCCCTTCTTATAACTTCAGATTTTGTTTCATGATACCAAGTCAGTTATGAAAATTCAAAACTTTGGGGAGACTGGGCTTGTAAATTTTTGAAAAGTATTTCTGTGAAATGTTTTGAGAATTAGATTGAAGTTCTAAAAAGTGAGAAAAAGCTTTTGGTGAAAGTATTTTAATTATTGACACTATTAAAAGTTAATATAGTGTTAATAGTGATTAACTGCTCTAGTATGATAAATTTTTTATTTGTAAAATTATTATATTTATTCATTTATAACTTTGTATCTTTTGTAAAAGGGTTTATTTCCATAATTTGTTTAAATTAGTTATGATATTTTTAATGGGTGAAGAAGAGAACTTCTGAAAAATCTGTTGTGAAAGTAGTAATTTGAATTTCTATCTCATTTTGTAGTTTGCTTTTGATACCATGTTGAAATAATTACTTGATTTTAAAGTTCCCCTCTAAATTACCTTTTTCATATCTTTTCTAGGTTAGATAAAGGAGGATATTTCCTTAGTGTGGATTGCTACCTTTAGTAAGAATATGTCGTCCATCTTGCCATTCACTCCACCAGTTGTGAAGAGACTGCTGGGATGGAAGAAATCAGCTGGTGGATCCGGAGGAGCAGGTGGAGGAGAGCAGAATGGACAGGAAGAAAAGTGGTGTGAGAAAGCAGTTAAAAGTTTGGTGAAAAAGCTAAAGAAAACAGGACGATTAGATGAGCTTGAGAAAGCTATCACCACTCAAAATTGTAATACTAAATGTGTCACCATACCAAGGTAAGTGTTGTCAGATCAGAAATTTGATGGTCATCCTGTTGAAAATTGCTTAAAGGAATCTGAAGGAGAATTACTGAAATTTTGTTACTTTCAAGACACCTATAAATAGTAATTATTAAAATAGGACAGCTATTTTTAGCCTGTTGTATTAACTTTGTTGTACTCTTTAGACTTATTTTACAAGTCATTTTCTTGAATAGTGAGGTTTAATCAAGCAAAATAAAATACTTCCATTATGTTAAGTTTTATCTTCACTGTCTTCATTTGCCTTTGTTGCCTAAATGCTTCCATGGGTTTTATCTAATTTCCATGATTGAATGACATTTGCTTTTCTATAGTGCAGTACTGCTAGACACATTTTTCCTCCCTTGGTTAAAACTTCACTCAGTAAGAAGTTGAAAGAGGCTACTACCATTGTGCTGAATTTTATGTATTATTTTGTTTGAGTTGTAGTGTTACTTCTAATAGAGTACAGTATGTAAGGCAGCTCCTTAGATGTTAGACATGTCTTGAAGACCTACCTCTTGTATTGGAAGGACCCATTACTTATCTAGTAAGAGGTCAAGTTTTAGTGTCAATTTAATAATTTATAGATAAGTACCACTGTGAGAAATGTTTGTTTTTTAAATAATATAGAAGATGTTTTTTAAGTGTTTTATTCCTTTTTATGTACGTTATAGGGCTTTTTGGGAGTGTCTGCATAAAAGGATTGTTTGCCGTGTCATGCACATGGGCTAGCATATGGGGATAGCACATGAAACTAGTCCACTTGACATGTTTTCAATGAGCTTTTGGAAATACACTCTGGGTGCTTGTGGATAATAGATCCAGTAACACCCAGCCTATCTACTTGCAAATACTAAAAGTAGAGTGTTTCCTTCTTGTTTGGTAGATTATTTATTCATTTCTTTTACCTTGTTTCATGTATTTCTTAAATAAGAGTCATTTTTCTTGCTTTATTCTTTTGTTTTACAAATGCTTATGAGTACCTGATGTGTGCAAGGTACTGTTTCTAGGCACATGGAAATACAGTGATGAACAAAACAAAAAGTTCCTGCCCTCATGAGGAATTGATGTATACAATAAATAAGTGGAAAATATAATTTGGTAATGAGTGCAAAAAAGACAATGATTGAGGGATAAAAAAGGCCCCTTTGGTTTGGATTGTGATGTTTTAACCAAAGCTTTGAGAAGTACCAAGCTAGCTGAGGATTGAGTCTTCTAGGCAGAGGAAAGCACTGGTGTGAAGACTCTGAGATGGGAAATTATTGTAATGGAGCCCCGTAGAATTGGAGTAATACAGAATGAGCAAAAAACTTGGAAGGAGTCAGATCATATAGGGCATTGTAGGGCACTGTGGGAGTTTGAATTTTAGTGTAAACTTAATAGAAGCATATAAGGATTTTAATGGATTTCTAAAATTTAAATCTACTTTTAGGGGATTTTTTACATTCACTTTTACAAAGACTGCTGGAGATGTGGTGGTGGGGATTGTGGTATGTGTATGTGTGTGTGTTTTAAAATGAATGGTGGGTCTGGAAGCAGAGGAATTAGGAGACTATTATAGTAATCTAAATGAGATTCGGCAGGCTGGACTGGCACCGAGGTGGCTGAGCATATGTGAAGTGAATGAATTTGGCATGTATTTTGGAATTACAACTGATAGGACTTGCTAATGAATTGGCTAAGAATAAGTCAAGCTATGTTTGTTAAGTTTTCATTGTGTAGCGCTCAGCATTTCAATTCAGTAAACATTTTTCAAATAGCCACTACATGTATGATAGGCTCTTCCTCATTGGAGTTAACATATAATTTCTATACTTAAGCTACTTTCTGTTAAGGGAGACAAACTTTAAAAATATTTTAAAAAAGATAATTTTGTACAGTAGGTATTATGAAAGATGTTTGCTCAGGGAGCTATGTCCAAAGGGAGGGGAACTTTGCCTACTTTGTAGCTTGTGGAAATTTTCCTTCTGGCGGAAGATTGGTGCCTGGATTGAAATTTGATGGACATAAGGGAGGAATTTAGTTGGAAGAATCTCAGTTCATCCTGTGAATCTCAGTTCATCACTGTGGTATTGAGATTGCAGTGGTAGGGAAGGGTTGGTGAAGGTTTCTAAGTTAGCTTGTGTCCTGGGAGTATAAAGTGGGAGCGGGGACATGGCAGGAGTGAGTTTATGTGTATGTTTATAAGGAACTACACTGGGTTGAGGAGTTTATACTGCACCTGAATATGATTGGATGAGGGTGGATTCATTGAAGAGTCTTTAGGTAAAGAAGACTCATAAATTAGATTAATTTTAAGTATAGCATCTGGCTGCCTTGAGGAAAATGGTTGTGAGACTGTCAAGAGTGGAGGCAGTTAGAGTATGTTTTCTCCCTCATCAAAGGAATGTGGTCCAGAAGGCATGAAGTTGTATTTTTGCCCAGCTTCATCTAAGGCTCAAATTGCCTTTGCTGTGAGATTATTGACAGAGCAGAGCCTAAGAGTAAGGCTAGGCAATCCTGTCTTTTAAGAAAGCATAATAGGTAGCAATCTACTGATTAAAATTCACAGACATGGTTATTTAAATTGTGGAGGTCAGCTTAGTCAGATCTTCTCCCTTACCTTCTATTTTCCTTTTTTGTAGCCTTTTAGAGACTTCTTTCATATTCTAGGGCCCTTTCAGCATTAAAAGGTGTTTTTCTACCCTTTAACTCCATGAAAGCAAAGTGGTGGTTGTCCTTTACATTATCTTGTGTTTTACCATCAAAAGCTCCTTGAAGCTTAGAAACTTGCTTGTCTAACTTTGTGTTACTTTTATATTGTAGAAATGTAGATTAATTAATATTGCTTGTGTCTATCAAAAAATTTAAGCTTCTTACACTATAGTTTGGTGCCATATATTTTATAAAGTTTGCTTTGTTTTTAGTAGTATAATAGTTATATTATGTTAGATGATTAGTGATTTCTTAACTACTAAATGTCTTTAAAGATAATTATAGACTGTAAAGGGTAGGAATGGGGTGAAAAGGTATATTATGGATAAATCCAAATCATACTTTAAACAAAATTATTTAAAATGTGATGGCAAATGGATTTAATATAAGCTTATTTACTAAAAATTGCAAGTAAGTTGTTAATAAAATATCTTAAGGTTTTACAAAACTTATCAAAAAAGAGTTTCCTATCTAGAAATTAGCCCTGAGAGGAGCAATCTCCCTTAATCCCAAATGTCAGAGTATCAAGGATAATAAAATAATAGTCATTACATACAAGTTTGAAATTTAAACCATCATTTTGCAGAAGTGTACCTTGAAAAATGTAGTCTTTTAAGCCAGCCAGATATAAATCCTGGGTCTTGATCTCAATAGTTGTGTGACTGTTTGAGTTATTTTATTTCTTTATTTGAAAATAGCAGTCATGTTAATTCACTTTAGGGTTGATGTGATTATGAATCACATAATACATGGAAAGCACTTTGAATGGTTCCAGGTACGTAACAAATGCTTAAAATAAGTTTGGAAATTTTGAGGTAAGTTTTCTATAGCCAATGAAAATTTAATTGTTTACTTTTGTATCTTTTGCTAATTTGTTAAGGACAGGGTTGTGCCCAAAGCTTCTTTCTTGGTGATGGAAGGTAAAAAAAACTATCAGAAGGTAGGCATATTCTTGTTTTCCATTCCCCATCCTTCAACTGTAGAGTGGATTGGGCCTAAACGGGCAGTCGAACATTCCTCTCACAATCCAGGATTGCTGGCTCCCAACCACTTACCTATCTGCCTACCTGATTGCCCCTAACTGCTCCCTGCCAGCCTGATGGAGGCATAAATGTTCCCCTGCTGGCCGTTCGTCCCCAGCTGTCCTCCTATGCTGGCCCGGTCACCCCCAACTGCCCTCCCCTGCAGACCTGGTTGATACAACTGCCCTCCCCTGCTGGCCCAGTCGCCCCAACTGCCCTCTCCTGCAGGCCTGGTCACCCCTAACTGCCCTCCCCTGCAGGCCTGGTTGCCCCCAGCTGTCCTCCCCTGCAGGCCTGGTCCCCCCAACTGCCCTCTCCTGCCGGCCATCTTGTGGCCACATGGAGGCAGTCATTTTGTGTGTTTGAGTGATGGTCAATTTGCATACTGGTCATGACTAATTAGCATATTCCTCTCTTACTGTATACTAGAGGCCAGTACACAAAAATTTGTGCACTTGGGGGAGGGTGGATCCCTCAGCCTGGCCTGTGCCCTCTTACAGTCTGGGATCCCTCAGGGATGTCCACCTGCTGGCTTAGGCCCACTCCCAGGGCATCAGGCCTAAGATGGCAGTCAGACATCCCTCTGGCAGCCCGGGAGCCCTCGGGGGATGTCCACTTGCCAGTGGGGAGCAGGCCTAAGCTGCATTCAGACATCCTTAGCACTGCTGAGGAGGCAGGAGAGGCTCCTGCAACCACCGCTGTGCTGGCAATCATCAGCCTGGCCTGTGGCTGAGCAAATCTCCCCCTGTGGAAACGCACTAACCACCAAGGGTCCTGCATTGAGTGTCTGCCCCCTGGTGGTCAGTGTGTGTCACAGTGACTAGTCATTCCCAGTTGTTCTGCTGTTAGGGTCAATTTTCATATTACCCTTTTATAGGATAGAGGCCTGGTGCATTGGTGGGGGCCGGCTGGTTTGCCCTGAAGGGTGTCCCAGATCAGGGTGGGGGGGTCCTGCTGGGTTCCTGGCTAGCTTGGGTGAGGGACTGGTGGCTGTTTGCAGGCTGGTCAAGCCCCCCAGTGGGGACCCACACCCCCTTCACAGTGTAGGTCCCTACTGGGGTGCCTGACCAGCCTGGGTGAGGGGCTGATGGGCGTTTTTAGGCTGGCCACGCTCCCCGGTGACCCAAGCTCCCAGCCTCTCCTTTTTTCTTTCTTTTTCCCTCCCCCCACAGTGAGTGGGCTGAAAACAGGCATCTGGGATTTATTTATCTTCTATAATTGAAACTTCGTAGCCTTGAGTGGAGGCCGTCCAGCCAGGGCTGGCAGGAATCTTGGCTTCCTCCATCGCTGGGGGCAACCCAAGCCTCCTGCTTGCTCCAGCTCCGTGGCCAACGCCATCTTAGTTGGGCTAATTTGCACACTTGCTCCTTTATTGGCTGGTGAGCATGGCTTGTGGGTGTAGCAGAGTGATGGAGTGATGGCTAATTTGCATCTTTCTCTTTTATTAGTGTCTTTCTCTTAGTATAGATGATAACTGCAGAACTTTGCATGAGAACCTAACATGGACCTACTTGTAAACTGCTACAGCTATTATTATTTTAAATATTTTTTTCTGATCTGTTCTTGCTTCTCCTCTTTCTGGGACTGCAAGTTACTGAGACTGTTCATTTTTTTTATATAGTCTTTTTAATTTGGGTTCTCCTAGTTAGATAATTTCTGTTGGTCCATCTTTAAAGTCACTGTCTCTTCTGTCTTCCAACAATCAGAATAATTTTTTATTTCTGATTTTGTAATTTTCAGTTCTGGAATTCCCATTTGATTCATTTTATAGATCCTATTACTCAGCTGAGATTCCTATCTCTTCATTAAGTCCTTGAACATATTCATAATAGTTACTGTAAAACCTTGTCTGGTAGTTCATGGTGGGGGTCTGTTTCTGCTGCCTTTTTTCTCTTTTGACTAAGTGGTAACATTTTCCTATTTCTTCACGTGTAGTAATTTGTGATTTTTTTTTTTTTTAGTGGATTTGGGGGAAAGAACATTGTAGAGACTCTAAATTCTGTTATCTTCCTCTGAAGAGTGTTGATAGTTTTGGGTGGCTTCACTGTCCAGATTGTTTGCCTCTGTAAGTAACAGTTGAAATCTCAGCTGAGTTCTTTCAGACTTCCAAGTGCTGGTTCTCAGCAGTCTCCCATCTTCTCTCCTGCATGTGTAATTTAGGCGTCAACAAGGATTGGGCAGAGTTCACACATATATTGATATTTTTTCCCCCTGTTGCTCCCTCCTTACAGGATTTTCCTGTTCTTTCCAATTCCCTTTTCTGATAGATTCCGCTGGTCAGTAAAACACGGTTTTCAGCTTAAGGTCTAATTACTCTACCTAGTTTAGACTGTGGGTGCCACTGGTTGTACAAAGCCACAAACGCAGTTCTAATCCAATACGTTTTCTCTCTTACAAAGGTTGATTTTCATTTTTATCTGTTTCTGGTATCAACTGTTTTCAGGTAATTGATTTTATTATATTTTCAAATAGTTGATTTTATTACGTTCAGAGGCTATCCTTTTTATTCAAAGGAAGTTTTACCTAATAAAGGCTACTCAAAGGCAGAACTTCTATTCTGTTTTACTTGTGTATTCTTTTGTTAATTGCATAATTATTGGTTTCATTATTGAGGATTTAATGTGTTTCAGAATTTGGTAGGGCCAGTCTCTACTCTTATTTGTCAGAGTTTTCCTGGTCATTCTTGTTTATTTGGGTATGTGATTTTTGGAATAATTTTGTCTGGGTTAAAAACTTAATTAACATTTAATTTAGATTACATTGAATATATAAATTGGGCAGAATTGATGTCACTATGGTGTTGTCTTTGTAGGAAGATGTATTTTTCTTTGTTCAGTTTACTTTTGTGTTCTTTGATAATTAAAATGTTACTTTTGTAGTTTTGACACATTTATAGTTACACTAGGGGCCCGGTGCACAAAAATTTGTGCACTCGGGGTGGAGGGAGTCCCTCAGCCCGGCCTGCCCCCTCTCACAGTCTGGGACCCCTCAGTGGATGTCCTATGATGGCCCCAGTCTGCCAGGCGCCTTTTGTGTGTGTGTGTGTGTGTATGTATGTGTGTCACCACTGGGGACCTGCCCCCAGCCGCATCTGAGGCTTGGAGCAGTCCTCCTGTGTGTGTCTACCGGCCGGGGGCCTGCCCTCAGGCACACCGTGGAGGCTTGGAGCAGGCACCCCCTCTATGTTGATCTCTCAGACTCTTGCCCTCCCCTGCATGTTGTTCTCTTTTTTGAGCTGTGACCAGGGCTGGGTGCGGCCTGCCTCCCAAGCTTGCCTACTGCCCATCTTCCTCCAGCCACCAGAAAGCAGGGAAAACCCCGCCTTGTGGTCAGGCCAGCCTTT
>PVJC01038367.1:0-16771 GCA_004026665.1 Murina feae | reverse complement strand
ACCTGGTCCCTTTTGGCATAAGTCTGGCCTCTGAAGACAGTTGAGTTTGCCACTCCCATGCCGGTGGAACCATCTTCTGTGGACAGGATAATAAAAGTGAAGACAATAGTAGCTACATGTGTCTGAGGCTTTTGGTTTAATCAAGCTGTTTTCCAGTCATTGAAGTGTTTGGCTTGATGCTAGAATCTCTGTGCATAGAATTGTGGTAAGGATCTAGTTGGCCGTGTATGGTAGGGATTACATTGATTATTCCAAAAGCTGCTTGCCAGGGTCATTGCATTTCAGAGATGAAAGCTAAGTTCACCTTAGTGGATGATTGCTTTGTTTTTGGAAAACACACTTATGGACCTTTGTTATCTAGAGTCAAGGCCCGGGACTTGGTTTTGGAGAGTGGGAGACAGTGGTGGAGGAGGTTGTGATGGATGAATGGAAACAAAATTGCTCCACATAATACAGTAAAATTAGGTCATACTTGGGTAGAGAATTTATGAAATTAACTGATTCCAGATTTCTTGAGAACTCAAAACAGGATTTGGTGGAAAGGAGGGTCCTTAAGACATAGGAGAGAAGGTACAAGAAAAGGCTTTGTCCTTGAGTAGGACTGAACCTGAGCAGCATGGACCAAGGGAAACACAGTTAATCAGTCACTGTCCAAAATGTTATAGCTTCTCCAATGGTAATATCACTTATTTATTTCCTCACTAAAGGATATTTTTTCATGATTTTTAGAAAAAGTGGAAAAGGAAGGAAAGGCAGAGAGAAACACTTAACCTATAACTATGTGTTAACGGCCCTCAGTTTCTCATTATACTCCTGAGGGTCACATTTTAGTAAAATTAGCTAATTCCACTGTCTTGATGGCACTATTTCCTCTCTGTTCTTCAAATGCAGGTATCAGTATATCAAGGCTGTTATATTCCACTGGGGCATTCCACCAGGTCACCACTTGTGAAATCTTCATCTGCTGGGCCACCACCTTGTGCCAAGAACTATCAGTGCCCCACATTCCACTTGGGACAGCATCTTTCGAGGCATAGCTGTCTATTGAGTGAGCCAGATTCCACACTCCATCATCTCACAGTCTGTTTTCTCATATCCCACTTCTGTTAGAGCTCTCCAAGAAGCAGACATCAAGATAGGGGTAGACATACATACATACATACTTACACACTTACATACATACAGCTGTACATACGTGAGATGTATTAGGAGAAACACTCATGAAGGACAAAGGCGGGGATGGAGCAGAGAAGAGGCAGAGGCTTCAGACAATGATGAAGGTCTGTACCACCTTCAATGCAATGCCATGAAAATTAATTTAGTTAGTTTACTGGCCATATTGCCAGGCAAACACATGGAATCAGATGGAATCTGATTATTTTATCTTATTATTTTCTTTATATTTTTATTGATTTCCAGGAAGAAGGGAGAGGGAGAGAGAGAGAGATAGAAACATCAACCATGTGAGAGAATCATTGATCGGTTGCCTCCTGCACACCCCTCACTGGGAATCGAGCCTGCAACCCAGGCATGTGCCCTGACAGGGATTGAACCGTGACCTCCTGGTTCAAACCTCAATGCTCAATTGCTGAGCTATGCTGGCTGGGCAATTATTTTAAATTTTGGGGAATTATTTTAAATTCTATTACAAGTGGTGTCCCTGTCATAAAGGAAAAATAGGAAAAGAATAAGAATTCAATTAGGTATTGAACAGAGTGGTTCACTGGATGAAACTAGATGCAACATAGTGGCAGGGCAGACTCCTATCAGATAAGTAATATAGGTAATGGTAACGTGCACCCTAAGGGACCTGGGTTATGAGTCCAACTCCATTTGAAAAGTTTGGGTTTGGGATAGATATCCTGATGTCACATTGAAAAGTACTTAACAGGAACCACCTAAAATAATTATGCTTCTAAGTCCCCAATGCCAGCCACAACCTTTAGATAATAAGCAACTGCTGCCCTCTGAGATGGCAGCTAGAGCATGGCCATGAATGAGGGACTGGGCTCACATGAGGTGAGAGCAGACCTTGGTTCACTTGGAATGAGAAAGTAATTCCCTTAGTGAAAAATGGTCTTTTTAAACCCCTGGAATGTATAAATTAATACAGAAATAATGAAACAAATTAAACCCATAATATTAATATGTTTGTATTAAGTTTAGCAATGATCTGTACATAGTTGGTAATTCCAGGGTTTGTGATATGTTAAGAGAACTTGGCAAATCTGTGATTACATTGTAAATATATAATTGAGTAATTGAGTTTAGACTTGTGATTTTAAATTAAAATTTGTAAGAGAATTTGATTAGTTTTATAAACAGTTTTGGAATGTTTATGAGAGCTGAGATTCACCATACTTATGATTTTGACTTATTAAATTTACAAGAATAATTTAAGTGCCTAGAAAGTAAAAACTTATTAGGTCAGGCACGTGAAGTGCTATGAACAAGAAAGGATGCATCACATTTACAAATATACTTCAAAATGCTTAAAAGAAGCTAATAAAATAAATTGTAAATGACACTGTTTAAGGGAATTTGGATATACAATTAGGCTAATAAAATTTGAAACTAAACTTAAAGGCTTAGGAAAAATGGGTTTTTAATATTTGTTACATTTTTTTTGGCACTGAAAACCATTATTTTCCGTCATCAAGAACTCCCTCTGACACTCATTATGTCTAAAAAGGAATCCGTCATTGTTCTCCATCCCAGACACCGGTTCCAGAAGGTGAACAGCATTAACATGCATGCAGGTGTCCAGGAGAAGGTCCTGGGCCACCTGGGCCCTCGCTTTCTTCCTCTGCACGTGTAAATAGCTCCCTGTTACTTAGAGACCCTTCGAGTCCTAAGAGCTGCAGAGACACTGCTAAGATGAGAGGGGAGCCCCAGCCTGGCTCTGGCTGGCTTTGTGCACCTGCTGCCCCCCTGGCAGGCCCCGAAGTCTGTGGAGAGACACTCTCATCCCTGGGTAGCAGATGGTCCTTCCAAACCTGAGTCACAGCTTTCTGCCTAGAATGGCTGTGTCATCTCCATGAGCCTAGTTACTGGAGACGTACTGGTCATGGTCACTGGCCAGGATGTGCGTGTTAGGAAAGGTGCAGCCTCCTCTCTCTGCCCACCTGCTTCTCCTGCTGTGCCTCCGATTTGGTATGGAGACCCGGGTGAGGTCGAAGGTGACAGAAGGCACTTCTGGGCCTTCCCCCTGGTGATTACTGTCTACCTGACCTAACTCTGAACTCTTGGAAGGCAGAGCCTTATCTCTACCATTTCTGTATCTTTTAAGGCAGAGATGGGCATTGATGGTAGGCCACAGGAGCAAGGAAAGGACTCTACCTTTTGTAACAAGAGCATGAGAGCAGGAGCTCAGGTCAGCTCCACGGCGGGCTTCCTGTGTGAGCCAGAGTAAGTCATTACCCTCCCTGGGCCTGGTTTCCCTGGGCCCCTGTAAAGTGTTAGAGACCCTTTCATCCTGAAAAACCACTTCTTGGTGTTTGTCGAAGGAATATACGCTTACATGTGCACAAAGAGGTACAAGTAAGGATGGCAATCTCACTAGCAACAGTGAACACTGTCTGCCTACGTGTCAACCAATAGAAGAATCCTTGAATAAATTACAATACACACATATACGCTGTGTCAGTCTGGGTCGAGTCAAGAAACAGAACTAACACCAGATATTTCCTCCCACACATTCTGTTATGAAAAAGTTCAGACACTCAAGAATATTGGGAAAAAATTGTAAAGCGAAGACACACATACCCACTAAAATGAACATTTAGCCTTAGTTGCTTTATCATATATCTATCCATGCATCCATCTGTTTACCCATCTTATTTTTGGGATGCATTTCAAAATAAGGTGCAGACAGCAATATGCTTTACCCAGAAATACTTCAACATGTATATCATTAACCGGAGTTCCATATTTGTTTCTAGTTCTTTTTAAGGTAAATTTTCACATAATCATGCATACTACTATTTTATGGTTTTTGCCAAATTGATCCACCTGTGTAATTCACAGATTACCTTCCCACCAGCAGCTTCCCTCCCGACCTCTCCCTGCCTCCACCTGCAAACTGACACAGCGTATAGGTGTGTATTGTAATTTATTCAAGGATTCTGAATTTTTTCCACCAGAACTTAGTTTTGTCTGCTCTAGAACATCACAGAAATGGAGTCATACTGCAGAAGACTGAAGACCTCTTTCAGTCAGCCCCATGTTGTTGCATATGTTAGTGTTTTTCTCTCCTTTTGCTGAGTACTTCACATTATAAGGATGTACCACCCTCTGCTTGTCCATTCCCCTGACGTTGGACATTTGGGATGTTTCCGGTTTCTGAATACTTGTAAATAAAACTGCTGTGAATTTTGAAAAACAAAATAAAACAAAAACAGAATTCTTTTTGAGCTCGTATGTTTTTATTTGTCTTGGGTAAATACCTAAGACTGGACTTGCTGGTTTATAGGATGGGTTAATGCTTAGATTTGTAAGAAAGGCCCAGCAGTGCCCATGCCCAGACCCTACCATGACCTGGCCCATGTCCTCTCCCATCCTTGTCCAGTCCAGATGCCAGCCTGCTGGTGCCATTGCCCTCCCTTCCTGGTCAGTTCTTTCTTAGGGGCCCTCCTCCCCATTCATGCGCATCATCCGGCCTTGGTCAGGACCTCTAGGCCACCAGCTATGCTTCGGGAATTGTGACATGCATTGCAACAGGCTGGAGTCTCCATGCCTTTCATTCCAGGCCAAACTGTTTTCTTATACATGGTCCTCTGTCTCCCCCAGGAACCTCTAGGTTCCCCACACCAACTGATGGGATGGAAACTGGGCAACAACACTCGCCTCTAAGTTGACTCTGGGCCCTGAGAGAACCCACATGTTCCACAAGCGTATCTCTCCACCATGGCCCCAGCCTGTGTGCTTGGGCCCATTCACAGTGGCTGGGGCAGGGGCTATGAGTGGGGGGCAGATCACTGGACTCCCTGCAGCCTGCTCCCAAGCCCCAGGCTCAACACCTCCCATCTCCCCATGATGTCTGCAAGGGGCCACCACGGAGTCACCTGTGCTCTCAGCCTTCACCCAAACATGCAATAGTTTCGTTTAGAGTTCAACTGTGTTTAGAGTTCATAGAGTTCACTGTATAAAGGTTAAGAGTGCAGGCACCAAACACATCTGCCCAGGCTCCAGTCCTGACTGTCCTTCTCCAGACATTTCTTGTTGCTCTATAATGAAAGGATTTCAAATACACTGTAAAACAGAGAGGAGCTCTACGGTCTCTGATGCTTCTGTGCCTCTGCTGAGCCCCTTCTCTCCTAGACAACCTGTGCCTCGCAACCTGGGTGAGGTACCTCTGAGCCTCAGGTCCCTGTTCTGTATGGAGCCACCCCAAAAGCAGGTGGTGGGACTGTTACGCTGACCTAAGAGCTTGGGGAAGCCAAGGGAGCCCAGGGCAGTCCTCTGGCCCTTGAATTCCTGCCTAATTCATGCCACCATCCACACAATCCTCAGCATAGTCGTGGGAGGAAGGATGGCCACACAGGAATTACTAACCTCCTTTATGGAGGAGGAAATTGAGGCAGAAAGCAGGAAGTCAACCTGCCACACCCTCAGGTAGGGAGCCTGGGTCGCTGACCTGTTCTTGTCCAGCTGCTTAGCATATTAACTCACGGTACACACTCACCTGAGGAAAGGGAGGGGTAGAGCCTGGTGGCTAAAAGCTTAGGTTCAGAGCCAGACCACCTCGATTCTGATCCTGACTGGCACCTAATAGGGCAAGTTACCTGAGCTCTTTCTGCCTTGGTTTTTCATTTGTAAATGAGTACTCTGAGAGGGCTTATATTATTGTCGATAATAAAGCATTATTATTGCCAAGCACTGTGACAATGAAATGAGTGAACACAGATAAAACAGAATGATACCCAGCACATAATAGATGTCTCATAAATATTAGATATTATTATAAGGTATCCCTCTTAATCTAGGGGACAGGGCCTGTGTCCCTGTGTCCAGTTCCTCTCTGGAACCATCCTCCCCCACCCACCTCATGGCTGATCCGTGGCTGCCAGTTGCTTAGAGACTGCTAGCTGAATGAGCAAATGCACGGATGCATTTAGGTCCCTGGAAGCCCTGTGTAGGGCCATCGCAGGACTCGAGAAGAGGTGAGTTTGGGTGGCCATACTGGAGCTACGCCAGCTCATCCCAAGCCCCTTCCTGGCTGCCCTGACCCCTGACAGGAGTCAGCTGCAGCCTCTGTAGAGCGTGCTTTCCCACAGAAATCCCTCCCTGTGTTAAGGTTTTATTTCCAAAGTCAGACCTTCTCATCCAGGGCACTCTGCCGCTAATGATGTCCATGGAGACAATCAAGGCTGCAATGCTGGCCTTGCCCCAGGAGCCACCCCGGGACAGCACTTTGCCGGGGGCACTGCAGCCTGAAGTAGAGCCAGGATGGTGAGCACGTGCCTAGTCCTGAGAGTCAGGGCTGCAGAAGCCCTTGCAAATGTCTGCCACAGCTGTCTTCTCCTTGTATGGAGGGAGAGGAGATGGCCCATATTCTCCTATCTTGGGGATCAGGGCAGGGCCTGGAATCTAGAGCTGTTGACATCCCCTCTTCCCCACCACACACACACACACACACACACACCCCACACACACAGTGGGCCTCACACTTGAGTGGGTATCAGGATGACCTGAGAGTTTGCATTTTAACAAATTCCCAGGTGATGCTAATAATGCTGGCTAGGAACCATGCTCTGACAATCGCTGTTTTAGGAAACAGCCTTGTACCTAGGAATGGGGAATGGGATCCAAGAACACTTAGTTCACATGTCCTCAAGTTTGCCCTTGAGGCCTCCCTCTCTGGACCTCAATTTCTCATTTTGTAAATTTAGAGATTGGACCAGTAGGGGCCTCTCTCCAATGCAGTGTGCATGCTCCTTCCTTTGCACGATGGTACCTTCTGACCACAATACCTGCCCTCCCTTCTCAGATGAACGCCTCTGCCTCTCCTTCCAGGCATAGCTCAGGCTGCCTGTACCCCTCCTCCCACACCACCACAACCTTAAACCTAAGGTTCCAGCTCAGAGCCTACTTCCTATGGGGAGCATTCCCTAACTACCCACTCCCAAGTCCAGGTTAGGGACTCTGTAGTCACCTGAACTTCCCCACCTCCTCCTGTCCTTTACATAGGACACTACCATAGTCTAAAGGTTTGTCTGATCCCCAGCTAGATTGTGATAGCCCTGTAGGTACTCTTCATGCTCAGCTCGAATTCCCAGTAGGTGTTCACCAAATCTGTGCCTGAAAGTAGAATGAATGACAGCGGGAAGGTGTGATCAACAGACCTCACAGCTAATTCTGGCTCCAAGCTTGTGAGTTTTATCAATCTGATTCACCTCAATGTGTAGAAAGGAAGTGAAGCATGAGGAAAACCTCATTAATTTAGGTCTTCCCTCCTGATAGGAACCTCAATTATCTAATTGCTAGAGCAACACAGTTTTCTGGATGGCTAAAGATCAACTGAGTTACAGGCCCAGGTGGATCTCAACCACAGCCTCTCCTAGGTGTACCACGTTTACAACTTTCCCATCTGCTGCCTTCTTGCTGGGAGGATGGCAGGGCAGGAATTATGGCCATCACGCTAGAATATTAACTCCTTGAGGGCAGGCATCTTGTCTGTTTTGTTCACTGAAGCTTCTTTGGCACATGGTTGACACTCAATAAATATCTGCTTAATGAAGGAATCTCTTACTTTGCAGATAAAGGAAAGGGATACTCAGGGAGGCTGAATGGTTCTTTAGATTCATAGCTGGAGCATCAGAACTGAGGGGTCTTAACTTGCTGCGCGAGGCCCCTTCCCACTGTCATGGGCCTACAATGTCTAACCTGGTGCAGAATTTATGTTCCCAAATGTGCCAACTTTTTATGCCCCTCTGCTCACACGTACCACATCTTTCCAAGGGCTGGGGGGACGGTGCCCCGCATCCATGCCTTGCATAGGGCCTGGTAAGACATCCCCCACAGCTCAGCATTTTCTGTGCCTTTGGCCTCTATGGGCTTGCCAATCTGCAGGCATCTTTGAGCGGGCCCAGTGACAATTCACTTTTCTCTATATTTGAGCAGAGTCATAATTTCCCCTCCCTTTGTAGACATGGAGGTCTCATGGAGCAAAGGGGGTCTCCTCACCCCATCCCAGTCCAGCCCTCAGCTCCACATCTGACAGGGCTACTTAGGGCTCAAAGAGAAGAGTAAAGAGAGGCTAAAGCAGGCATTTCACACAGGGACAGATGGGAGCTGCAATGCAGCAAATGATGGGAAACCACAACATATGCACAGAGAAGTCAGCGGCCAGCTCCTGATTGCATTTTCTAGTTTCTTTTAACACTTGCGTAACAGGACAGTGAATGGCCCATAAGACTTTAGTCTGCTTCACCACTGACTGAACATGTGTGACCTTCGGTAGGTCAGCCATACCACCCAGAACATTCAGGAAGAGCGCGTTTTAAAAAAAATGGAAATAAGCCATAGCAGTAACTATCATTCATTTAGTACTCACAGTTTCCAAAGCACTCCCACAGACATCATGGCATTTAGTCTTCAGAGCAAGTCTATGTGCCCATTTTACAAATGAACAAGTAGACAGATGGGTTAAGGACTTGCCTTTGATCAATCACACTGGCATTATGAAGGGGGCAGGGACTTGAATCTATGTTTTCTAACAAAAACCCCTGTGTGTGTTTTTCTCTTTATTTCCAGTCAATTGACTTGAACAAGCATTTTTCGGATCACATTCTGCACCAAGGCCCAATGGACAAGCCAGCAAATCAAAATGCAAGGGTACTCTCCTTTGAGAAGACCAGAGTCCAGTGGCAGAGTCAGACACATACTTTATAAACAACCCTGTGGGGAAGAAGAGGCAGATGGGGTGGATAACACTTCATGACAGAGCTGGCATTTACCCACTCTGGAAGGAAAAGTAGGGACTTAGTAGGAAAGAGAGAAGGTGGAAGAGGCAGAGACATGTCATCACTCAACACCCTGCAGAAGGGCAAGATGGAGGGTCCCAAGTGTCCAGACAAAGATAGAGAGAAGATGAGGCTGGAGAGCAGCTGACCCAGGGCAGAAGGGCCAGGGTCACAGACCAAAGACTTCAAGTTTCTTCCCACATGTTGCTGGGAAACTTTGAAAAGATTTAAACACTGCCCACCAGCTCAGGTCTACTTTAAAAAATAATAAAAATAATACATTTCTTGTTATAAATGTTCCTTATAAAAGTGGAAACAAGGAAAGAAAAGAAAAATCACCTTTAATCACGTTACCCAGAGATAACCAACATTTTCTCTGAAAATAAACATTTTTATAAAAATTTCACTATATGGCTGGGCCAGCATGACTCAGTGGTTGACAGTTGAGCCTATGAACCAGGAGGTCATAGTTCGATTCCCAGTCAGGGCACATGCCTGGGTTGCGGGCTAGATCCCCAACAGGAAGCATGTAGGAGGCAGCCAATCAATGATTCTCTCTCATCATTGATACTTCTCTCTCTCTCTCTCTCTCTCTCTCTCTCTCTCTCTCTCTCTCTCTCTCTCCCTCCCTCCCTTCCTCTCTGAAATCAACAATAAAAATATATATTAAAAAATAAAAATGTCACTATATGGTTAATATTCCTTTGTAGCTTTTTTTTTCTTTTGCTTATTATTCCATGAACCGCTTCCATGTCATTCAATATTCTTCTTCAACCATGGTTCTAATTTTTGGAGGGGTCATAAATCTCCCCTCCCCTGTGAAGATCTGATGGAAGCATAGACCCTCTCCCCAGAAAATGCACATCCCCAAATACACACCAGTCATGTTGCCAGGTAGAAATACAGGCCTAGGGTGGCCAGGTTATTGGATGTTTCCAAAGAGCTGGAAATCTATTTCTCATATGAAATCTTCTGGTTTTTAAAGGTTGCTTACTAACTTGAAATATTAAAAAGTAAAAATACAGAAGGGAACCAAGCAAACTCGTCAGAAGCCTCAGTCTGTTCTGGGGCAGCTGGTTTACAATCGCTTGGCAAGGCCAAGGTCTCAGGTATTTAGGGCTTATGGTCAGACCCAACTCATGTTTTCAACTCATGTTTTCAACCTAGACTAGCCTTCTTACACAGACAAAACCCGCTCTTCAATCCTCACTTCCATACCCTGGTTCATGCCACTTCCGTACATGGACCCTTTGTCCTACGTTCTGCCCCCACCCCTGCCACCAGCATTGTTCAAATCCCACCAGAATCTTTCCAGAGCTTTACAGCTCTGCACCTTGAACACCTGCCATGCTCCCTCTGTTCCTAGCTATTTGAGGCCCCATCTCCAGTCCTCTGTTGCAAAAGAACTCCTGGGACAGCACCATTTGATTCATCTCTGTGCCGCCCCCAATGCAAGACCCCCCAACAGTCAAACCAAAGTGGTGCTCAGGAAACAGGGCAGTGAGAGACCCTGCAGCATTCATCCCTGTGCGAGTGAGTGAGTGACGTCCTCACTGGAGCAGAAGGAAGGATAATTACAGCCTGGCTTTCGCAATCTGCTCTGCGTTCCCCCCTCAGGGTGTGTGAATTGCTGTGAAATTCTTATAAAGGAGAAAGCAGAGAGTGGCTCTTCACAGGGAAGTTCAGAAAAGGAGGAGAAAGGAAGAAAAGCCTCTGGAAGCCCTGGAGCCAGGCTTACGCTGACCTTTGAACCATGGAGATAAGGAGACAGAAATAAGCTAAAGCCATCAGGTGGCCCGGGTTAGGCCCCAGCCCTGCCCTAGTGTGACTCTGGGCAGGTGCCTTTCCCTCTCTGAATAGTAATCACCTCCTAGGGCCCTTCTTTCTAAAGTAGTAAGAATTTGTATGGAAAAAAGAAAGAGTTGGTGTGGCAGTCAAACAGATCTATAATGGCCCTTTAAGAAGCCAGAATGCCACGACCTCTTGCTGTGTTTCCATCTCTCAGCTGCTCTCTCTCTAGTTCTATCACAGTCTTCTTCACCTTCCTTCCTCTTCCCTCTCCCCTAATGTCTGCCTGTCGCTCATAAATGTGCTCGCATTGTTTTTCATGAGTTAGCTTAGAATCAAGATAAGCTCTCGGTCTTTTACCCAATGTATAACCAAGATGACTGGTGACAACAGTCAGCATAAAATACAGTTGACAAGGGCTAAAAACCAACATGGTGGAATTTTTCATAGACTAAAAATTCAAATCTTCTTGACATTGATTTACTAAATATGACCCAGGAAATATGCACTTGCCAAAATAATGGCCAAGAAAAGAAAAGCCAAAATGGCAGGAGTTATGAATCAATTTTTAAAAACTAATTGATAAACGAAATATTCTTGGTGAAATAACATCCTTGATAGAAATCATTTCAATAGGATTAAGAAGAAAGAAACTAAATTGAAGAGAAAAATAACCAAAGGGATCAATTCACTTTATGGTCTGGCTTTGAAAAACAATTTTCCATAAAAATTAATCAGTATTGATAGAATTATTAAAATATTGATAGCACAGTCAAATGCTCAGCCCTGGGGTGCAGTGGGGAAGACATGGGCGAGAGGGCTTGGTTAATCTGTCTGTGGTCTCTTACCTCTCACTCTGCACCTCCTACTGCCTGTGACAAGCTGGCTAGTTCCTCCTTATTTGTAATCATCACTGTCTTACCAGTGGTTTTTGTTCTTCCAAAGGAGTTGAGTTTTTACACTAATCACTGCCTTCTTAATCAATTAATGAGACTTAAAGGGTCATTTATCATTGGAAATTGCAACTGGAATCACCCAAGCACTGCATTGGCCCACAGATGCTAAGGAAGTGCATCCTACATTGATAATTGTAACCCGGCTTTAATGAGATTCTTATTAACATATACATTATTAATTAGACCATTAATGCAGATGTCATTTGAGTCACACCAGGATTCCCAAAAGCTCACATGGTTATTAAACCTTGCTAATTTTCACAAGGAATTAATATTATATTAAAGGTTCTCTCCGCTGTGTATTCTAAATTAAACGCTTACTTTCAACATCTCACCCACAGCATCCACTCAGAGTTGTTAAAGAGAGGAATAAGAGGGAAGCATTTTCATCCTAAGACCTGAGAGCTTCCTATTTTGTAAGTAACTGGTGTCTGTAAGTAGACAGGGAAGGAAAAGTTGAGAGAGGAAGGACCTGGTTCTCCCCCCACCCCATGTCTCCCGAGGAGCCTGCTCTTCTTTAATTAGCAAGGTTTCCTAATGTGCCTAAAATAGAATATTTAAATTTTTTTCTTTTAACAAATTATCATATATGCACTGTAAATAATTTAGGAAATACACATAAGCAAAATGGAGAAAATTTTCATCACCCATTCCCTCACACTTGGTAATTACCACTCTGAGCATCCCTATGTACTATTTTAATCTATTTTCTCTATGCTTAAATAGACATTCTATCACGCAAATAGAATAATACTCTATATATTGTTTTTAAACATTTCCTTTTAACTATTTCAAGAACATTTTTCTGTATTAACAAATGTTCTTTTAGAGCATCATTAATTGTCATGCTAACCAATCTATTTAATTCTTTTAAATGGTTATGGGGGATGATGAAGGGGACCAAAAGTTTTGCCTTTTGGGATATTGATTTTAAGCTGGTTATTAAGAAACAAAAGATTCAGAAAGAACCTTGGATCCTCCCCTACTTCCCAGCTCAAGAGATTCATATAGAAAGCCTGCTTCAGGAAGGGGGTCTTGGGGTGTTCACCTTAGCCTACACTGAACTAAGTATGGCAAATAGGTGAGCTTCAGGCAAGAGCCTGGTAGCTAGATAGCCCCGCGACCCATTATTTCTGAGTCATTTAACAGTACCTGCCCGATGTGTTTGGCTCTTTCTCAACTACCAGCAAATCGCCCATTCTCATTTCTGAAATTTAAGACCCCACTCCCACCCCCTTTCTCCTTGGTCCACATTGTCCTATATACCCAGTGTTGCCTCACTCACTGTCTTTGGAGTTTTCATGCTTATGTGAATTCCTCATGCACATGTATTGACATTTTGACTTTCTCCATTCATCTGCCTCTGTTAATTTGACTATTAGCCCGGCTAGAAGAACTTAGAGGAAATGTATTTTTTTTAGTCCCCACAATGGTCATCTGGGCACATCAACTTGGTTAGACTACAGTCTCCAGGCTCCTTAATTCCTAGATTAAACACCTTATTCTTATATTACTGACAGATGTTCTGTTCTTCAGAGACAATCCATTCAGAAACAAAAATCTAGGTTGTTTCAAGATTCCTGCTATTATAATTTGTACTGTAATGAACATTCATTAACCTGACTTTTGAGTAATAAAAATAGAATGTTAATGTGTTGTTTTATGTCTGGTCGTGTCAGTTGAATTCTCTTCCACAGAAACATTGATTCCAGGGTCAAAAGAGGTGGACTGAAATCCTGGCACCGTCTTTCCTTCTTGTCTGATCTTCCCCCTCTCCAAGTCTGTGTCCTTTCCAGGAAATTAGGGGAATCCTTCCCACACTTTCCAGCCTCCTCGGTTATTTGCGGGGATCAGCTGGGTGAGTGGATGTGGAAGAACTTGAACAATTAGAAAGCGATGCTGACATGGAAATTCAGGGCCTTGTGTGAGCCCATGCTGAGTTAGGCACTAAGCCAGGTGGTTTCACCCATGAAGGCAAAAGAGAGCACTGTTCCAGACCTGGAGAACCAGGTACGGCATCTGGTTGGTGGTTCAGCTCCGTGCAGCCTGGCCCTTATGCACAGTTGCATATTGTTCTGTCCCGCTGTATACCTTTGTAGCAGGTGATGCAGCCTCATCTGGACACTTGCCCACCCCTGAGCTATCCCCGCCACACCATGCGCTGGCCCGCTGTGGATCAGAAACCTCCTGTGGTTGGAGGACCTGATCCAGCATCTCAGACACTGGTCTCGCCACCTCATCATGGAAGTCCCTGTGTTGTGATTTTCACTGAATCCTCAGGACTAGGAAAATATTAGACCATCTGGACTTTTAAGAAAGGAGTATAGAAAACCAGAGCTAATGGAACAGAAGCATCGGAGAGTTGTAATTAGCTGTGCAAATAAATCCTCCAACCTCTGAAGCAGTGGTTTTCAAGTGGGGGCTATTTTGCTTCCCAAGGACACTTGGCAATGTCTGGAGACATTTTTGGTTGTCAGATGGGGTCCAGGTGGGTGGGTTGTTACTGGCATCTAGTGGGTAGAGGCCAGGAATAATGCTAAACTTCTTGCAACGCACAGGCCCATGCCCCCCACTCCCAACAAAGGACTATCTGGCCCCAAGTGTCCACCATTACCTAAGATGAGAAACCTTGCTTTAGTACATGCTTTGGTTTTAGTCTAGACCTGCAATTGTATGTGTCCTCTAGTAGAATACCGTCAAGGAGGTCAAGGGGGGAGAAGGAAAATTTGAATGTTTCGAAAGCTAAGCATACAGGCTCCCCTGCTCTAAAGGGTGCCCATTATCTCTCTATATAAAAGCCTAAGCAACTGACCAACTGGCTGACTGGCTGATGAGCTAACCATCCAGTAGCTATGATGCATAATGACCACCAGGGGGCAGACTCTCGCACAGGCATAGAAACATGGAAGAGACTGATGAATCTCACAGAGAAGGGGGTAGAGGGTAGGGTGGGAAGAGATTAACCAAAGGTCTTATATGCATACTAAAGGCCCTTGGCCTGGCCTGCAGGGATGGGGCTGAAACTGGCTCTCTGACATCCCCTGAGGGGGGGTCCCAGATTATGAGAGGGGGCAGGCCAGGCAGAGGGGCCCCACTGGTGCACAAATCTGTGCACCAGGCCTCTAGTTACTAAATAAAGGGGACCTTTAGAATGGCAAATTCTCTTAGATCAGATTTCAAAAATACTCAGGATTACAAAAAGTTGGTTTGGTTACAATTTTTCCCACTGGGTAAAGCACTGTCCCTTTTGACCCTGCTAGGACACAGGGCTCTGTCCCTCTGCACCCTGCTAGGACACAGCACTGTCCCTCTCCACCCTGCTAGGACACAGCACTGTCCCTCTCCATCCTGCTAGGACACAGCACTGTCCCTTTGCACACTGCTAGGACACAGCACTGTCCTTCTCCATCCTGCTAGGACACAGCACTGTCCCTTTGCACACTGCTAGGACACAGCACTGTCCCTCTCCATCCTGCTAGGACACAGCACTGTCCCTCTCCATCCTGCTAGGACACAGCACTGTCCCTCTCCATCCTGCTAGGACACAGGGTACTGCTGCTCAGAGGCCCCGCTGGGAGTCCATGTGGCATCTTAATGCAAATTAAAACAAGCTGATCCTCTCCCGAGTAAAGTTTTAGTGGGTATATTATTTACTTCTTAATAATAATGATAACAAAGTCATTTTGTGTAAAATAAACCAATCAATTGCAGAATATAAAAGAACATTAAAATTTGTGTATCACATGTATATTAAACCAAAATAAAATGGGTTTTTCTGTGTTTTTAAAAATATATATTTATTATTGTTTTCAGAGAGGGAGAAGGAGAGAAAAAAACATCAATGATGATAGACAATCATTGATTGGTTGCCTCCTGCACACCCCCTACTGGGGATCAAGCCTGCAAACCAGGCATGTCCCTTGTCTGGAATCGAACCTGGGACCCTTCAGTCCAAAGGCTGATGCTCTATCCATTGAGCCAAACTGGCTAGGACTAAAAGTTTTAAATAAAATAGAAAATTTGAACTTTTACTCACAATAATTCAAAGTAGAAGATAATTATTTTTTTTAATTGTTATATGTTGTATGGGACACTTTTTTACTCCAGCTGTTTTGAGGCAACCAGCTGTGCAAGTGTTCCTTGATGGCAGCTTGCCTTAGCTGTGCCCCAGAACTCCTGCTTGGGGGCTTTTACTGCTGGGGTCGCATAGGACATTCTGACAAGCAAGCAAACTTTGAAGGACGAGGGGGCTAATTCCTTGGAGAGCAACAATCTTTGCCCCTAGGAGATGGGCACAAGCGGAGACTGCTCCCTTCCGCTCCATGGGCAACAATGCTGAGGAGTATTCCACGTGGCTCCTCAGGGCCCCACCAGATGGAGCCCAGGTGCTCACAGAGGTGGCCAGCTGCAGAAGACGCCTCTGGTTAACTTTCCTATTTCGCTCCTCCCAGTTCCTGGGCGCCAGTTTCCCAAAATGAATCACCTTCACACAAACCCTTGTCTCAGCCTTTGCTTTTCAGGGAAACCTAGCCTCAGATATGCACACTGCTGTCATGGAAACAAAATGTTTATCATCATTTTATTGCTTACTTGCTCCAATATCTTGTTTTCTCTAGAAATGATAGCTAGATTCAGCCGATAATAAATCTTTAGTAATTTTAAATACATTCCAATGTCAAGAAGCTATGTTCTCCATTGGCAACCAATTATGTCAAAGTTAAATATATTCTGAGATCTACAAAAGTATGCAAGGATGTGTCCAGTAAATTATTGATACAAGCATATTGCTAACATCAAAAGGAGAGTTTAGGAGATGGTTTAAGGTTTATGATCCTCTCAGATCAATGCCCCATCAATAGCACAGCGGTCAATTTTAGTTGTAAATTTGCACACAGTTACATTTGTTCAAGTTCATCACAATTCTTCAAATTGTACATGTCATTTAGAAGAGTGAAAACATGTTTTTCAGCTTTACAAACCTTTCTTTGAAAAATAATATTTCTGTGCATAATATTTATATATTTTAATTGATTTCAGAGAGGAAGGGAGAGAGAGAGAGAAATA
>PVJC01038366.1:0-16805 GCA_004026665.1 Murina feae | reverse complement strand
CTTCATTTCAGTCAGTGTATGATTCATTTCTACTTGGTCCTTTATCATATCCTTGAGGGTCTCATTACATTCATTGAGGATCTCACTAAATTTATCGGCAGTCTCTAGCATTTTCTTGAAAAACCTAATAACCGTGGTTTTGAACTCTATATCCTGTCGTTTTCTTTCCTCCATCTCTATCCTTTGTGACCTGTTTCGTGTCCTCATTTTGGCTTCTTCCCTTTCTGATTTAGGCGATCACTGTGAGGGATTAACCTCTAAGCCACTTGGTTTCGAGAGTCAGCTGTGTCTACAGTGGGAGAATTTCTGTGCTGGAGACACCCTTATAGGGCAAGAGTTGTTACAGTGGAGCTTTTATGCTCACTGCATCTGCCCCGAGTGTGTTCCTTGTGGATCTGTTTTGTTTAGGTTAGTCCCTCTCTGGCCACTGGGTGGGGCTGGCTCCTGTATCTTTAAGGAGGTGTTGCTGCAGAAGCCTCTGACGCACTTGGGAGGAGCGGGGCCTCGGGGAGTTCGCCGGGCGGGGCGGGGCGGAGCAAATAGCTATGGCGCTTCTCAGCCCTGCGCTGAGAGACACCAGGTCTCTGTGTCCCACGGTAATTGCTGCAAGCAACGCTGAGAAAAACCCATTTTGGATTTCCTCCTGGTGCTGGTCAGTCCCCCTTCTCTGGGTATCTGTGGGACCTCAGAAACTCGCCTGGAACTGGAGTTCAGAGCCGCTGGGAGCTTGTGGCTCTCTCCGTTTTGGAAAAGAACCACGACCTCCGGTACCAGCCCTTCCCCGAGCCCGTGCGCGTGCCTCCGTACCTCTGTACTTTGCTTCCGCCACTCCTCTGAGTCTCAGACTCTTCTCTGGTTGTAGGATTTTCACTCAGCCAGCCGTCCTGTGGGTGCGAGTGGTGTCCATGTGTTCTTTTCGTGTTTTTTCTGAAATAGTTGTTCACAGCTGCATATACGGTGTCTACCCTATGCCGCCATCTTGTTTCTCTGAAAGCAGGATCTTGACAAGATATATGCACTCGCAGCATTACTAACAACAGCCAAAGTATGGAAACAACCCAAATGACCATAAATGGATAAAAATGTAGTACATATACACAATGAAATATTATTCAGCCATGAGAAAGCAACATATTTTCCAATTTGTGACAATATGGATAGATCTTGAGCACATTACGTTGGCGAGACAGATCAGATGAAGAGAAATACTTCATGATATTACTTAGATGCTCTGACTTGTGTGACTCAGTGGTTAGTGCTATGGATTTGAAGGCTCATTGGTTTGATTCCTGGTCAAGGACACATACCTGGATTACAGTTTGATCCCTGGCCTCAGTCCTGGTCTCAGTTGGGGCCCTGTAGGAGTCAACCAATCTATGTGTCTCTCTCACATCTCTCTTTCTCTCTCCTAACCCCCTTCCACTCTTTCTAAAAATCAGTGGGAAAAATCCTTGGGTGAAAAAAAAAGTTAAACTTGTAAAGAACAGAGTAAAGTGGTGGTTACCAAAGGAGTTTGGAAGAAGGCATAAGAGTGATGATGTTTAAGGGTAAAAACTTATGAAGAGAGTAAATAAGCCATAGAGATCTAATATACAGTATAATTAATATGGACAACAATATTGTATTATAATTATGTAATGTGATAAATATTGGCACATTGGTAATCATATTACAATATATAAATGTATCAAAATAATAGGCTGTATACTTTAAAAAATGTTACATATCAAATTTATTCACTGAAAAAATATATTATATCTGAAATTGGCTAATTCCTTTAGAAGAAAAAAGTTTATATGCTCAAGGCAAAAATCTGTTTTCTTAGATTAATATATAAGTTTGCAGGATGTATATCTATGAATACTGGGCATCAAAACAGTTCCCTGTGGCTGAACTAGGGGAGTAACGCCATGCCACTGTAGGTCTAGGTAGGGTATGCAGTCAAGTGGAAATAGTTCTTCTCTCTATTGTTCTGGCCTTCTCTGGGCAGAACCCAGGGTTTTGACCAAAGACAGTTCCCTGGGCATCATTTAATGGTGAAATTGTGTTCTAGCAAGGGCTCATTGATGAGTTGCTAAACTGCTGTGGATTGCAAGGGGAAAGAAAAACAGCACAGAAGAAAGAGTCAGGGAACAGGCAAAGACTGATTTGCTCAACTAGATGAGTAACTGCTGAATTAAAAACTTATATTCATGAAGAACATGTCAGAAATGTGCCCCATCAAGACCCCAGTTTGTACCTTGCCATGTTTTGATTTAGGGAGCAGCTAATTGGACATGTCTGTGAAAAGAAAGAGTGTTGATTCTTTTACTCATGAAACCCACATGAATCTCAGAGTTCTCAAATCCCCAGGTAAACAGAACAGTCTCTTGTGTTATTTTCTCAGTTGGAGTCTGTTTAGAATAAAATCGAGCTATTTCCCCAATGTCTAAAAACAGTAACATTATTGAACATTATTCAAACAAGGAAGAACACGTAGTCTCCTCAACTTTAATGTATTAATGACTATATATTTTTAAGGAAGTTAGCTTGTGTTTAGACTTATTCATTGTTAAAAAGAAAACACCCTTAGGTAAATAAGACCAGTGAAGATTACCTGCCTACTAATAATGTCTTTATAGGGTTCTCAAATGATTCCTATAACTGTAAACTTTATGCATTGAATTTCAATTACATAAATATATCTGATTTTAAATGAGCATTCCTTATTGCTTTGGGTAAAAATCCTAATTCCGGTTTCCTTTGTTTCTCTAAAGGTTTTTTTAATGGTGAAAATTTATTTTTTTTAAAATGGTGCATTGTTTTGTCCCAGCATGTACATGCCTGCTAAGATGGGTTCTCATCAAAGGATGTTGGGAACTATTGTCTGAAGTGATGTTATATTAAGTTCAAAAATATCTGCTTAACTGGTGGCTTAATATTTTGTACATAAAAAAAAACCATTATTAGGTGCTCTAATTTCTTTCTCTTTAGTTTTTTTTAAATTACCTGTGTACATAGAGTCTGGTCGAGTCCAGAAAAAATAATCAGTCAAGTCGGAAATTATGGTCTTGTGCTTTGTCTCTGATTTTAAAGGATGTTGAGTCTACTCAATTAACATCTTGACCACTGAATTCATACTGAATGTATGAAAATCAAAGGCTGATAGTTACTAATAGTGATTATTTTTATTAAGCGCTCAGATTCTTTGTTTTTTTCCCCCCATTAATCTTCACAAGTGGCTCTGTAAAGAAATGTGCTGTCATTTCTATGTTGTATATGAGAGCCCTGTGGCTTTGATAGAGTAACCTTTTCAAGGTGGTGTAGCCAGTGATGGATCTCAGGTTAAAATCCCATTCTCTCTACGTCAACGTCACAAGCTCTTGCCACTACTCAATGGCTCTTGAACTTTTAGATTTCATGAATCAGTAAAACACTCAAAACCAAAACCAAAAAAATCCTCAGAACTAAAATAAAATTTATGTTTCTATGTCTACATAAATAGAAAATAAAAATTAAAAGAGAAGACGACCATTGCAATGAAATTTTGTGAAAGAAGAGTGTTTAAATATATTTTATTTAAAAATGTTATCCTGAAACTATATCATATTAATTTGTGTTTCTGGAAGGCCAGACGTCCTGAATATGTCCATTCCTAATCTGGAGAGAAAGCTTACTTTGAGCATGTGTGCAGCTCATGTATCTCTGGACATTTCAACCATAAAAAGCAAGAAAATCACCAACTGTAATTGAAAACAATTTTTGTAAATGAACTAAGGCAATTTTTTGACAGTTAAACAAAGTTGTCTTAGTTCATTTACAAAAATTATTTCAATTACAGTTGACACGCATTAGTTTTAGATGTACAGCATAGTGATTAGACATTTATATGCCTTACAAAGTGATCACCTGATAAGTGTAGTACCCACCTGGCACCATATGTGGCTATTACAATATTATTGACTACATTCTTTATACGATATTTTATATCTTTGTGACTATTTTAGTAACTGGAATTTGTGCTTATTTTCTTTCACCTTTTCCACTCATCCTTCCCTCTGCCCCTTCTGATAACTACCAATCAAAGAACTTCTTTCTGGGAAAGGACAGTGGGTAAATGTACACCAACCATGCTCATATCAAGAGTTGACCTTACTTTTCTCACTTTGTCAAAGCCTAGTGACAACTGCCATGGTCCAGTGCAGGGCTAAGGACAAACATTTGGGAACCATGTAGAACAAACACTGCTTTCATCACTTGGGTTTTTGAGATAGAGACAGCAAGATGCCATATACAGATTTCAATATCACTTTCTAGACCTATAACGTAAAACAAAAGGCTTCTCCCTGTGTCTGTGGGGACTGCAGCTGGTCCCTAGTATCTTCCACAAGTGCTATCAGGAAACACAGCCTTTTCCCCATTCCCTAAGGCAACAAACTGAATTAGGTTTTTCTTTCCACTTTATTGTTTTCAGATGTTTGCCTACTCTCAACTGACCATTTTGTTTCACTGATAAATTTGAAGGAAATTACAGTCCATGTACACAGAAGGCCAGGAGTGTTCCCTCAAGCTTCTGGGTAACAAAAGGAGACTTTCAACTTTGGGGTCAACTAAACAATTGAACAAAGGAGTAGCTCCATTAGTAGGAGCTGGGATGAGGACTTCATTAATAAATCAGTTTCCAAAGCTTGTATTAATCTGAGAAACACTTTTCTTCAGTGTCATTGTTAATTGAAATCAATTTAATAGCAATGTTACTTATATATGTCAAATATAAAAAAGTATAAATTCTAGTGCTGGCCGGTAGCTCAGTTAGTTAGAGGATCATCCCGATACACCATGGTTGCAGGTTCAATCACTGTTCAGGGCACATGCATGCATACATAAGTGGAACAACAAGTCAGTGTCCAAAGTGGTCGGTATGGCTCAGTGGTTGAGCATCGATCTATGGTTTGAGTCCCAGTCAGGGCCCATGCCCAGGGCTCCATTCCCAGTAGGGGGCATGCAGGAGGCAGTCAATCAATGAATCTCTTTCATTATTGATGTTTCTATCTCTCCCTCTCCCTTCCTCTCTCTGAAATCAATAAAAATATATTAAAAAATAATAAAGTCAACTTGAAGTTATTATATGTTTTGACAGATGTTATACCTTTATCCCTTGGACACATCAACCTAAGACATGTTTATCAATGGGATATATCACCTCCAAGGGGATGAAAATTGTTTTTGTTTTTTTTGGGGGGAAGGCAAAAATATCTTATATATTAAATGGTTCATGGCCTTTCAAAAACTCAACTTTACTTAACAAAATCTCTCATTATTTAAACTTAACTTTAATTTAACTTTATTTTTTTTCTTAATGAAATAAAGCTTGAGAAACACTATGCTATGGGTAGAACAATAAGTATAGTAAATGGAAAGTGCCAGAGGAAGCAATGGAGTGCTTTCTTCTGCCCTAGGCCAATAGCTTCTCAACATGTACTCACGTGACTACTCTGCTCTCAGCTGCCTCCTCTCTGACCTTTCCCTCTGGTAATCTGGTTTGAAATATGACTTTATCCCCTGTGCCAGAAAACAGAACTCTTCAAGGCCCAGTCCATGTTCCCACACAGGGTGGGCAGACTGGGGTCCAGGCTTTAGCTCCAGGAGGGGTGCCTGCCTCCCTCCTGTGGAGAGGCCTGTTCACATAGAGCTCTGCCTCCCAGCTCTGGCCAGATGTGGGACTGTCACAGGCTTCCCCTTGGTGCCACACTGAGTTGTCCTGCTCTTGCCTGGGTGGCTTCCTCTTTCCAGCCAGTGATCTTGGAGTTCCTTAGCAGCTCAATAGGCCTTTATATTATTTATTGATCCTACAGGATGCTTTGGTTCTGCTGTGAATCCTTTTGAATATAAGAAGAAAGCAGCTTAGATTATCCATTGATCTAGCTTCTTTATCAATTAACTAGAGGCCTGGTACATGAATTTGTGCACGGATTGGCTAGCAATTGAGGCTGAATGTGGTCATCTTACCTAGTCCCTATCTGCCTAATTGGGGCCGGCTAGCCGAGGGTGGCTGTGGGAGGTTGACTGTGGGAACACACAGTCCACTAGGGGGCAACTCCTGTGCTGAGTGTCTGCCTCCTGGTGGTCAGGGTGCATATCATGACCAGTCAGCCGATGGCTTGGTTGACCTGTCATAATGGTTGCTTAGGCTTATATATATATATATAGATGATTGAAAAATCACCTCCCATTTGGCTTGGATGTCTCTGACTGCAGTTATTGTCCTCATGTGGATAGTAAGTTCTGGGCTTATTCATTTATAATTCCAGTCCCTCAGAAAGTACTGCTGATTAAAAAAAAAAGTCATTAAAAGAGCTAATAAAATGTTCAGTGCTACTTTACATCCAAAAAATGAGGGTGGGGAGAAGCTTTTGGACGGATGTATTATGTGACCTCACTTGCCCCAGAAGCGGGAAAGAATTGGTGCCCATTGCACATGTGACCCAGCCATCCCATTCAGCTGGGCAGTGTGGGCGTGGTCCAAGCCATGACCTGAAGTTGGGGACATACTGCAGCCAGCTGGGACCTTTCTGCTATTACACAGCTGGCAATTGGGCAGCGGCCTCATCTGGAGAAGCCTGAAGGTTGTTTCATGTTCCTGAAGGGACGGCAGGTTTCTTTCTCTCTGTTTCCAAAGCCAATTATTTGAAGTGATCACATGCTCTCACTTACAGGAGGGGGTTGGGTTCCAACAGTGGATTTCAAAGTCAGTTGTTTGTAACTTGGAAATGTTTTTTTTTTTTTTTTCTATCAGAAATAATAAAGGAAAAGGTACAAAAGGCCAGCCATAGAAATCTATTTAAAAATCAAACCTCGATGGAATAACATACATGTGCAAAGAGAAGTAGTGGGGGAATTGAATATTGTAGCTTGGAAATGAAGATGGTGTTTGCAAATGCATTAATTATAACTAAAAATAACCAAATTAATACAGATGGTTTCTTATTTCTGTGACATGGCTTTCCCAATGGCCTTTTTAATTAGGCAAGGATGAGAAGAAATTTGGAGACGTGGGAATTACTGAGGGGGAATTCTCAGGACATGCAGAAGCTTTAGGCATTAAGGAGTATTTTCGCTTTAAAACTATACTTTGACATCCATGCTTTACTAGCACCATTCAGCCGTCATACGGTTCATTTTTAGTCACATAAAAAGAAATGCAAAGAAAACACAGGGAGAGTGTCTTGGTGGGGTTTCCTGAAATTGAGAGTCTGAGACAAAGTTTACTGGGAGAACACTTGTGGATGTACCCCTGTGGGGTGGCGGGGGAGGACTCAGGACTGGGGAAGAGGAAGTTGGGCTGAGATGCAACCCTAGCAAGAGACTCAGGTGATGTCGTGAAGCAGGCACAGACCTCTAGAGTTGTCCCATCGTAAGGCAAGAGAACAAGATTTATATCTAGTCAGTGACCAGTTTCTGGATAGGGGCCACTCTCAGAGATGGATTGTGATCTTAAGCAAGGAGACTCTCCGGCTGAGAGCCATCCATGGAAAGGAACAGCCAGGCCAGTCTTCGGGGAGTAGGGGTGGGGTGGGTTGGCCCTCAGTATCCAAGACAGAGCCAGGTTTCTTTTTTCTGAGGTAGCTGGGCAAGAATTAAAGAAAAAAGGAAAAAGAATGTTTATGTACATGCGTGCATTTTGGGGAGAGAATGTGTTTCTTTGGGGAATGCACCCATCTGAGAGCTGTGGCAGGTGGCAAAGAGCCAGGGGAAGGGAAGGAGCCGTGAGAAAAGGCACTGCTCAGGCGGCAGGCTGTGCTTGCTGAGTGGTGAGAGGATGCTGGACTGGAGCAGCAGCCTGGGCCTGATGTTGATTTGAATATAAGGAATCTCAGAGGCAGTTGCATATTCTTCCTGGAGGATTCCTGCACAGTTAAGCAGGCAGAGACCATTAGGGTGGTTCCCAACATTTATTTTTAAATAAATATTTTTATTGATTTCTTACAGAGAGGAAGGGAGAGGGATAAGAGCGTTAGAAACATCGATGAGAGAGAGACATTGATCAGCTGCCTCCTGCACACCCCTCACTGGGGATGTGCCTGCAACCAAAGTACACGCCCTTGACCGGAATCGAACCTAGGACCCTTTAGTCTGCAGGCCAATGCTCTATCCACTGAGCCAAACTGGTTAGGGCAGTTCCCAACATTTTTGGCATGGGAAAAGCAAGTTGGGGCAACCCAATTTTACTGACCTTTTTTTTTTAAAGAAAAAATTTTTTTTCATTTTTGTGACATTTTGCATTTTTCTATAAAACTAGAGGCCTGGTGCACAAAATTTGTGCATGGAGTGGGGGTGGGTGGTGGTGGTGGTGTCCCTCAGACCAACTTGCACCTTTTCCAATCAGGGACCCCTTGAGGGATGTCCGACTGCCCATTTAGGCCCGATCTCACCAGTGGGATCGGGCCTAAACGGGCAGTTGAATGTCCCTTTCATAATCTAGGACTGCTGGCTCCCAACCTCTTGCCAGCCAATTGTCCCTGAGCACTCCCCTGCCAGCCTGATAAACACCTAACTGCTCCTGTGCTGGCCTGATTGCCCCTAACTGCCCTCCCCATGCCAAGATGACCCCCCCCCCCAACTGTCCTCCCCTGCAGGCCTGGATCCCCACCAACAGCCCTCCTCTGCCAGCCTCTGTCATCCCCAACTGTCCACCCCAGCCAGCCTTACCCCACGCAACTATCCTCCTCTTCAGGCCTAGTCATGCCCAACTTCCCTCCCCAGCAGGCTAGGTCCCTGCGTGCCTCCTTCCCCAGCAGAGGCAGCAGCAGCCACTGGGGTGTGGGGCAGTCCCCATGTGCCTCCTTCCCCAGCAGCTAGCTGACGTGGGGCTCTCAGCCACTGGGGTGCAAGACTGGGTCACCCCACAGTCCGGGTCCCATGCGCCTCGGACCCGCCATTCCCCCCCCCCCCCCCCCCCCCCCCCCCCCCCCCCCCCCCCCCCCCCCCCCCCCCCCTGCTGCCCATGCTTCCCACGCCTCACCTGCCGCTGCTCTCTCTGTGGCTGCCAGCCTCCATCTTGGCTGGATTAATTTGCGTCCAGCCGCTCTGATAGGCTGGTGGGAGTGGTTTTGGCTGGTGGGCGTGGCTTAGGCATCCCAGAAAAACAGTTAATTTCAATATTATGCTTTTATTAGATTAGATAGTGGTGTATGGCAGTTAATTTTTTTAAAATATATTTTTATTGATTTCAGAGAGAAAGGGAGAGGGAGAGAGAGATAGAAACATTAATGATGGGAGAGAATCGCTGCTTGGCTGCCTCCTATTCACCTCATACTGGGGATCAAGCCAACAACTCGGGCATGTGCCCTGATCAGGAATGAAACCATGACCTCCTGGTTCATAGGTCAGTGCACAATCACTTAGCTAAGCCAGCTGGGCAGGCAATTATTTTTGATAGAAATATGGAACTAATTGTATTTATTGCTTTTAAAATTAACCGTGTTTTAAGAATTTTGTGATATCTTCTGAGCCACCTGGACATGCTGTAGATGGTTACAAAACCAGTTGGAAATTTTGAGCTCTCTTGTACAGAACACTGACTGGAGGAGACACGAAAGAAGTAAATAAAGTGATCCTTGCTTTCAAGGAGATTATGACTCAATTTTGAAAAGTGAAAATGCAAAGCAAGGTGCTTTTCCAAATGTCAGTGGGTGTTTTATTCTTCTAGAAAAGAAATCTTTTCTTGAATATGGAGAACGCTTGGGGAGAAAAAAAGAGAGGCCAGTGAACAGATACATCTTTCTCTCACAGCAGTCCTCAAACTTTTTAAACAAGGGGCCAGTTCACTGTCCCCCAGACTGTTGGAGGGCCCGATTATAGTTTTAAAAAAACTATGAACAAATTCCTATGACACTGCACATATCTTACTTTAAGCAGGACAGGCAGTGGTGGCAAAACACCCGGCATGTGGCCCACGGGCCATAGTTTGAGGATGCCTGATTCTAGAAGGATAACCAGCCAGAGACCTCCACAGTGAGCCAGATGCTGTATTACACAATTCTGGAGACCTCAGGTTTTAGTATCGCTTTCTAGTTTATGCAGTCCTTGCAGTGCTTTGGAACGTGCTTAACTCAGTTTTGAGAGGCATTCTGGGACTTATATTGCAGGCATGGACCCTTCCGCATCTTTTGGACTTGCTGATCTACAATTGACTTGAGTGCTTTTCTGGAACTGAGGTTTACCTTTGTTTAGGAAATAATTGCTTGACAGAGACCACCCTACTTTGTTTCTTTGTTCTATTTTATATTTAAAAAGTCACTACTTGTCCGGTTTGTTTTCTTTAACTTTAGCTCTTAGTACCTGGCAAATCACACATGGAAATGACCTCCTCTGCAAATCAGTGTTTGGTGGGAACAGGGAAGAGAAAACAGGACTGTGCCTGAGAAGGGGTCTGTCTCTCTTTATCTCATTTCATTCCGCTGAGCTCCAGAGAACCATCCAAAGGAACCTACCCCGGCCACTTCCCCACTCATTGCACTGATTGTGCTTTAAGCAGATGTTTATGTTCTCTTTCCTGGTGATATGGCCAGGGTGCTCTTGATAAACATAAGATGTGGGAAACATTTATCTCTGAGTCCTCCATCCATCCCTCTTGCAGAAACGTTCCTCTTCTTCAAACTCTGGGCTTGCTATCTCTTTCTGCCAGTTTTCTCCTTTGTCCTCCCATAGATCATGACTCAGCTTTCCTACCTGGCTTTCCTACATCTCTGCTGTGTAAACTTGCACTGTTTATAGGTTTCATTACCTCAAGACCTTGTTGGAAGACTGGCCAGTTCTTCTCCTAAATCAGTTCATGGCAAGATGATTATATATGCTCATGAATTATGTTCATGTTAACAGTTGATAAAAATCAAGCCTAACTATGCATCCTCTTGTAAAGACCCCATTTCCATCTTATCTGCCTTGGGTCTTTAATGCTTTAAACTCCATTCAGGCCTCCCAATCTGTCCTGAGTTTAGGGAAAAATTCACAGGATACACACATTTTTCCTGGAACTTCATATTTACTTGAAAAGTTAGTTGGGGAGAAACCCAGATTATTTACAGATTACAGCAAATACAGTGGAAACCAAAAATCCCTGTATCTTAAAAATAAATCATGAGAAATCAGGAAATTTTTACTTTTGGGAAACTAGTTTGAGCTTGGTTTTTAGATACTCTGGGATTTGTTCTCACTTCCTTCTCCCATCAGGGAATTTTGGATGAAAAACTGAGAGGCAGTGACTTAAGCCAAAAGTGGTTTTCAATGGTCAGAATTCTAGGCTTTCAGGAGGTTGGTGGGAAGACTTTTTTTTTTTCTCTTCAGCATTTCTCTGATCACTTGCCCAGATATGGGATGTATTTCATGGGCCAGTCATGTGGGCAGAAATACATTTTTCAGGCCTGAACACTTTCTGAAACTCTCTACAAAATTGTTCTTGGTTTTATCTGTGCTTTTGCTCATGTGTCTTGGTGAGTTAAAAGTCCCAGTGATAACATGTAACAAAAAGATGACAGAGCTGCTTTTTAGTTTGCATTTTGGTGTAAGATAAGACCCTTTAGATGCTTCTTCATAAAGGGTATTTTGAAGTTGTTGAATTATTTAATTATAGTAGACAAGTCAATATCAAACAAGAAACCGAGTCTTCAGGGAACTTTGAAGATAGGTTTAAACTCTTAAATATGCTCATTTGTTTTAGTGCATAACAAATCATATTCTCTAAAGAGGAACTGTAATGAGGAACTGAAGAATTAATGGGATTATTTTTATTCATTTGTTATTTTAGTCAGAGGATCTCCTAGAGAAGAATTATTATAGATTTGGACAATAGTTCAAATTATTCATTGTTTGTTGCTTTAGTGTCTACTCTGTCCAGCTGTGACTTCATAGTTCATGTGCTTTCTTTACAAAAGGGATCACATTAATACTAAAACCAAAACATTATACTCATTTCCTTTGAAGGGAAATTTTCATTTTATATTGTTTTAAATAAATAATTTACTGCAACTATTGATTGAAATATGCTTACCATTTTTTGATTTATTGAGGTGGGAGAGAGGGAAAGCATATTTCATCTGTCCGCACAACTGGAGAGTGTTTCTCTAGTGATTATGAGGGATTTGGGGGAAAGCCCTATCCCAAAGTAGTTTTTCTATTTTCATGAAATCTGCAAGTAGAGATTTATTATTCCAATTTAAGTAGCATTCTGGGAGGAACAGCCCCTAACATCATATGTCAGTTACTTAAACCTTAGTGCTAATTTGTTTATTGGCAGCTTTGTCATTTTCAACCAAGAACAATTGTTGAGAATATCTATTTTCAACTCAAAGAACACTATTTTAATCACATTAAAGGAAATGGAAAAAAAGTAAATAACATAATTGTACCACTCTAACAGAATAAATTCACCTTTGTGTGCTTTCCTTCCTGTCTTTGTCCATTTTCATACACATTTCTAATAGTGATGTAATCATGGTGTTGACACACTGTGCCTACCTACCATGCTGTGTGGTACATGAAGGTGCTTAGTAGGTCCTTGTTGAAGGAATGAATGGACTAGCACTGCATCAGAGCTTAAGGCTATGTGTCTTCTTTAAACTGTGATCTTGAGTATTGCCCTTTGCAGTACACCAGACCCATGACGTCATCTATAAAGGACACTAAATCAACCACTCTTCCCTGCATCATGGGACCAGTAACCATTAAGGCAAATTGGATATTTAAATGCCATTTGAGGCAATAACCAGGAAGTCTTTTCAAACCTAGGATAAACATCTTTGGTTTCAGCTTCCATTTGAGTCCTGATTCTGTCCAACAGATGTCAAGACTGGAGCTGGTCTTCCTGGCCCGATTCAGGCTCTCAGAAAGCTTTGGTTAACACCAGCTCTTGAGCTTCTCCTATGACTCAGGTCTCAGATATAGACTTCATTCTTGCCCCAGCTTTCAGACCCATATCCGGCCTCCAGACTGCTAAAGAGAGCAAGAGTGAAATATGTAGGTCATGCCTGTCCTGGGTTCATTTCTCCCCATGAAGATTATTTCATTGTTCAGAATCAAACATTATCCCAAACCCCCTTCAACCAATCCTTCCCTTCCAACATACCTCCCTGAGTCACCCTCTCATTAACCCATTCCCCCCTAATTATCAGCCTAGACCTTCTTTGAACCATTTTTATTTTTTTGCTAAAAAGTTGAATGTATAGTAAAACATTTGAAATTATAGAAAGGAAAAAATAACTTTGTCTATTAATTGGACTATGGAGCTTGTTTTGGGTACTCTAAAACTTCTGTATATTTTTCTTGAAGAATTTTTTAATGGAAAAAATTAAATATATGCAAATTAGAAAAAATAGTACTCTATGTACTCATTATCCAGCTTCAATTGTTATAACAAATGACCTAATTAGTTTTATCTATATCCCAACCACTACTTCCTCAGTCCCATTTTTTTTTTCAGTTAAATTCTAGATCTATAATTTTTACTGTAAATATCTAGTAAGGACTCCTTTCTTAAACTTAACCATGATATCAATGTTACATTAAAGACATCAATAATTTTTAATATAATCATGTTGTCCTCTCTATTTTCATATTTCCCTAATTGCCTCAGATATTTCCAAATGTCATTTTTTCAAATTTGGGTATAAATAAAGCCATAAAATGTAATTCATTAATATATCTCTAGCATCTTTCAATCTACAAATTCCCGCTTCATATTCATTTCATTTTTCTTGTAATGTAATTATTTAAGAAGCTGGGTAATTGATCCCATAGGATACTCCACAGTCTGGATTTTGCAGACTGTATCACTGAAGGACTGTTTAAAATGTTCCTTTGTTCTTGTATTTCTTATAAATTAGTAGCTAGATATTGAGGTTTAATCAGATGAATTAATTAAATTTTGACAAGAAAAGAGTTTAGGTTAGTTACGCTACGCACTTCTATTAGGAGATACTTAAATGTCAAATTGTCTTCTTTTTGTAAAATTGGCAACCACTCATTGCTAAGATCTATTAATTTGTTAAGGGTTGCAAAATGATGACATTTACAGTCTACCTTTCCCCTTTCATTTATTAGTCTTATCAGCTATCTGGTTACCCCAGTGCACTTTGAATAGACAAGGCCTAATCAGACCTAATTCTTCCCCTTTATTAATCCATTTTCAAAAACATTAGTTGGTTCGTTATGTTGACACAAGAAACATCCACACTAGTAGAGAATTTTTATGAGTTTATTTGAACCAAAACTGACAATAATTGCTGGGAAGCAAGCTTTCAAATGCTTTGAAGAATAATAATCTGAAATTTTATAAATTTGACATTAAGAAGGGAATGTAAGGAATATGACATGGAGGTGGGAGAAAGCAAGGCAGGATTGGGTTACAGGATTCTTAATAAGATTATGTGCTCTCTTGAGAATGTTTGGCAGTGGTTCTCAACCTTCTGGCCCTTTAAATATAGTTCCTCCCATTGTGACCTAACCATAAAATTATTTTTGTTGCTACTTCATAACTGTAATGTTGCTACTGTTATGAATCCTAATGTAAATATCTGATATGCAGGATGGTCTTAGGCGACCCCTGTGAAAGGGTTATTCGACCACCAAACGGGTCGCGACCCACAGGTTGAGAACCGCTGGCTTAAGGAGTCTTAAAAGGCATTTCAAAAGTGTGCTAATCTAGATGTACAGAAAAAATGGACAGGTCCTGCTTAAGGCAGAGATACAACTTTTGCTAAAGAAGTTATATGCTTGGAACTTGACTACTCACTGTAACCTGCTCCTTTAGGAATTCATGATCAGTTCCTCTGTGAAGTTACTTTCCATAGAGCCTTTTTCCATCCACTGTTAGAATCCTTTCAAGGTAACCCATTAATTATTAAAACCATCATTAAGAAATAAGCATATTTGATGTGTTTTAACTCATTGCTGTCCATATCCTTATTGGTGCTCAAATCTGTCCACTGGTGTCTTCTGAGCAATTTTAGTAATTTTTGAGAGAAAGCACCCTTGTTTCCTGGTATGACAAGACTCATCCTCTGCGTGTTCTTTTTCAGACTTGGAATCAGCTTTTTACCCAAGGGAACATGACCCTCTTGAATTAGAAATGACTTATATGAACAGCAATATGGGACCTAAGGCTGCTCATTGCTCTTGGATTGATCATTGTTTCTAGATCTTTTCAGAGGACAGAGAGGAAACATCTACTCTAATAAAAGAGTAATATGGAAATTAACCATCTCTCTGAGACACCTAAGCTATGCCCATCAGCCAAGCCATGCCCACCAGCCAATCACAGTGGCTGTATGCAAATTAACCCAGCCAAGATGGAGGCCGGCAGCCACAGAGCAAGCAGTGGTAGGTGCGGCATGGGCGGCAGTGGGGGCAGGGCAGGCGGCAATGGGAGCAGCCCATCAGGGTGTGGCATGAACCTGTGCAACCTGGACAAGGTCCCCAAGACCCTGGGGTTCTTTGAGCTGCTGGGCCAGACTACAGGGCTGGCTTTGAGGTGGGCATCTTGCTCCCTGTGGAGCCTCTAGATGGGTTCCTCGTCCACAGCCCTGCGAGGGGCCCGAGCTGGAGCCCAGACTCTTTGAGCTGCTGGCGGCAATGGGGGGAAGCCTACCATACCCCGAGCCCTGGAGTGCCCCGAGTTGTCCCATGACCAGGAAGCCGCCCCTGGTTGCGAGAGGGCACAGGTCGGGCTGAGGGACCCCCCCCCCCCATGCACAAATTTTTGTGCACAGGACTCCTAGTTTATTTATAAAATAAAATGAAATACATTTTGAGTACACACTAATACTTCTGATTAAGACAACAATGTGTTAACTCTTAGATCTTACATTTGTATTTCCTTTCTCTCATGGCAAAAAATCCTGTTGTGTTTTTTTTTAACACAAACACAATTACTCATTTGTGTAGCCTCACAGTACAGATATAATAGACTCAGAGTAATCATACCTACTATTAACATCAATAATTTGATTATTAAAAGCTGTTTAAGACTTGTTTGCAGATATTTTTTGTCTTCGGAGTATGTCCTAATAGAGGTATACAGTATTGTGAGTTTACAGTGTTTCAAATACTTCCTCTGTGTGGTTTTGCACCCTATCTCATATATAATTCATTCACTTGATTAATTTCCCTCCTAATTTTTAAGGATTATGATTTGTTATATTTAATTTTGTTTTATAATTATGTAAAATATTTGTAATATGCCAAACTCAAATCTACAAATCAAGGTATATACAAAGAATTCTTACTTTGTACCCTGTCCTCTCTAAAAAATTTATTCTCTCCTCATGGGTAACAATTAAAAAAATTATGTTCATCCTTCCATTTCTTTAAATAAGCATGTACTTTTAGGTATTTATAGCCTCTCCCTCCTTCCTAACAATACATACTTTTTTACAATTGCTTTTTCTACTTAATAATTTACTTTAGGTTCACTCCATAATAATATAGAGATAATTCTCATTCCATTTTACAGCTGCCATAGTCTTCAATGTGTGGTTATATCTTTGTACATTTAATCAGTTCTTTATTATGGACATTGGAGTTGTTTCCAAGTTTTTTATTACTACAAATTTGATTAAACTTCTGATACATTTAAAATTTATCCTATTTTCTGATGTAAAAAATTAATCAATTTTTTCTTTTTATTATTTATTTTTTTATTTATTTTATTTTTTTTATCTTTATTGTTCAGATTATTACAGTTGTTCCTCTTTTTTCCCCCATAGCTCCCCTCCTCCCATTTCCCACCCCAACCTCTGTCCTTGCCCCCCCACTGTCCTCATCCACAGGTG
>PVJC01038365.1:0-16782 GCA_004026665.1 Murina feae | reverse complement strand
AGCCACCATGAGGCTTCAACCTCAGTATGAACAGAGAGTTCAGGCAACAGCTGTGGACAATTGAATTGTGAGAAGAGGGACTCTCTTGGCAAAAGGGACAAGAGAGGCCAATATAGAATGCTCAAGTGCCTTCTCAGGGGCCCTTCCACAGAGTAGAAGGGATTAAATTCTTTCATGTCCTTATTAAATTGCTGCCAATCATTCAAAGAATTTAGTTTGTAAGTTTGTTTAGGATAAATGTACAATATGCTGATATCAAAAATTATTAATAACATTGTAGAAAAATATCATGTAAGGATATTCTTTTGCTCTAGGCCATGGTAATTCAATTTTAAACTGGCTATCAATTTTTTATTATTATTATTATTATTATTATTATTATTATTATTATTATACTTCCTTGCCCCATCCATGTTCCTAATGGATAAGGGTTCTTACCCATGAAGTGTCAGGAGCATAAGTCTGAAATACTTCCCCATTTTACCCCAAGTAATATTACCGTACAGATGATTATTGCTAGTATGGCAAGGCTTCAGGTGTCTGTACTGTCTTCTTTACCATGCTCCAGGTGGTTTCCGGGCTGTTTGTTGTCTGGCTGGTTTCTCTCTTGGATTCTTGTTGTAGTTTAATATTTCTAGCAGGAATCCACATGGGTTTGGAAAAATTCTCTGGGAATATACAAGCATACTCTCTGCCAAAGGTTAATAATGGAAGAGGTCCCGTCCATAAACCAGACTCGGGATCTTTCCATTTAACTAGACCATTTTCTTTTGTTTTATTCTGACACCAATGTAGCTCCATAGGTGTCTTTCCATCAGCATCACAAGTGAAAACATTTAAGGTAATTAAGGCCTGATGCAGCCTACCTGCAGGTGATTTCTCCATCATCCCGCCTTTTTGTTTTTCAAGTTGTGATTTTAACCACTGATGTTGTCGTTCAATAATGGCCTGTCCTTGGGAATTATATGGTATTCCTGTAATGTGTTGAATTTTCCATTTTTTACAAAATTCCTGGAATTGACAGCTTGTGTAAGCAGGCCCATTATCAGTTTTTATAATTTTTGGAATTCCCATGACGGCAAAAGCAGCTAGGCAATGATTAATAACCTGTTTTGCCGTTTCTCCTGTAGATGCAGTAGCCCATAGGATTTTTGAAAAAGTATCTACAGAAACATGTAATGCCCTAAGGCGTCCAAAGGAATTATAATGCGTTACATCCATTTGCCAGATATGGTCCCTCAGCAAACCTCTAGGGTTGACTCCTGTGCTAGTCCCTTGAGGTAGATGTAACATGCAAGTTGGACATTCCTTAATAATCTGTTTTGCCTGTTGCACATAACAATCTGGTTTTGTATGTCCACATACTGTCCCAGTCCTGGCAGCATTTCATAAGTTATTTGAGCATTTGGCCCTCCATTTGCACGGGCTTGCTCTTGACATCTATCCAAAAATTCTCCATTCCATAATAAATAATCTCCTCCATCCAAAGTTGCACGAGCCAGAGAATACCAATCAGAAGGAGCTAAGGATGCTTCTGAAATATTAGTCATAATTTCTCCTGTAAAAGGAGCCGTTGGACCATTTTGAACAACACTTTCTCGCAAGGCTTTTATCATTTTAAATTCAATTTTTTCACGTTGTCTCATTAGCTGGTTTGGTAGCTGTGGGTCAGCTACTTCTATAACAGGAAAGGCAAGCCTTTCTTCCACCGACATGTCCTTCATTCCTATTCTGATGGCTGTCTGTATAGATGATTCAATTGGTGGCCCTATTGGCAGTGAATTAAATGTTTTAGGATTAGGACATGTAGGTGGGGGAGGGGGCCATAAAGGCCATTCCTCCAATTTTTCTTTATGCTCTTCTCTGGGAGGAACAGAGGGAACCATGTGAGGAAACTCCTCATCCTCTGTAAAAAGTTGCAGCAAACGTAATATTGTGTTCCCCATGGAAATTTTTAAATGTTAACCAATTTTTTAACAAACACTTTAGGATCTAATGTACCTTTCTTCAAGGATTAATCAAACAAAAACTATAAAAGAATACCTTTTGAAACTTATAATTCCGTAAGCATATAAACCAAAATTCGAATCCTTCCCCAATTAGCCTGGTTGACAAAGACGTTCCCACCCTACTTACAGATCCGGATTCTGCAGCTGGCCGTGGGCTTTTGCGTGTGGTGAAATCCCCTCACCTTCTTTCAGTGAATTTTCCACACCTCTTTTGGGTGTATTTCCCCTTCGTTCTAGACGAAAAATATCTGCTCCGTTCAGAAGCCCGAGTTAGGCGCCAGATATTGAAGCCCCTTACACGTCCAGCGTGGTTCAGGGTTCCTATTCAGGGTTCGAGTTCTGAAGGAGGCTACACACAAAATGAAGAGAGAAAGACTGGAAGAGAATCAATTTGGAAACTTGAGGACCAGGCATGGCATCTTTCCTCTACCAGGGTAGATTGCCCACTGATGCCTGAGTCTCACCAGCCTTTTATTGAGTCTCTGAGAAAACAACAATATCCTTAGGCAGGACATTCCAAGGAAGAATTTTACATGTAATTAACAGGTAGAAATTTGCTGTAATTAACAATGTTTCAATTTAAACAATAGGTGCATAGCTCTGACCTTTCAGAGCAACCAAAGTAGGTTAAAAACAATCAGTTTCCAGCATAAAAACAATCAGTTTCCAGCATAAAAACAATCAGTTTCCAGCATAAAAACAATCAGTTTCCAGCACTCATAGGAATTTTAAGCTAAGTGAAGGGTGTGAGACCTACCTGGGCTTTCATTTTCTGAGCTTGACTTCCACATGATGTGAATGCCCCATCCACCTGAGTCCCCACGTGACCATGACGAGTGGACCCTGACAGTGCACAGTGCACACAGGCTGGACGTACGCCCCTGTTTTTGTGAGCACGGCACAGGCTGCCCTGTCCTGATGGATTCACCAAACATGAGCAATAATTTAAAAGTTTTGTGGAGGTCGCTGACCTCATGACAATGAACTCTCCGAAGAACAAAAGGAATTTTAAAAAAACAGGCAAAGAGACCTAGAAAGGTATCGGTTAGAAATTAACCAATGGTTAGAGGTATGACTGGGTAGGAAAGTTAAGGGTGCTGGAGCAGTGTAAGAGTCTGCATTAACGGAGCACTTCCTAGTCGCAAGCACTTTTGCATGTATGATCTCATTTACATCTAAAGCCAGTGAGGTAGGTAATAGTACTCTCGGTTTAGATATTTCACACGTGGTAGCTGCAATCCTGTCTGGCATGGATGGTGCTAGCTTCTTCTCTGGACTATCTTTTCAAGAATGTTTCCATAGCAGAAGCCTTGAAGAGAGAGAGAGAGCATCTTCCTCCTGGGCACGGAGCAATTTATTTGCTGTTCAGTATAATAAAGAAAGTCTCTCCTTTTGAGCCAAACGTTTGTTTGTGGCCTCCTTATAAACGGTTTGGGTTTCGTAAGTTTGCAGTTCCCCCAGAGTCCGCCTCCCTGCCCGCAGGGGACCTAGGAGAAGCCTGATGTGAAGAGCATGCTGCTGGCTGTGCTGGGAGCAGTGAGTTTGCATCTGACCCAGGTATCTCCTGTATTCTGCCAGCTTCCTGTTTGCTGGCGAGTAAGGGACAGTCTCTGGCTCTTCGGAGTTCTTGACACTGCCCACAGTAATTGGTAAGAAATCCCTGGTTTTGTTATTATTCACTGTACCTGACACATGTGCAGTACAACAGGGTAGACCTGCAGGTAATTTAAAAACAGGAATAAAGACTTCAGTGCAAACCCTAAAGCATGGCTTAGCAAAGGCCCAGGACCACCCTCTGGGGTTGTTCACACAGTGAACATGGAATTCATTGTGATAAAGCCTCCCAACCATCCATCACCCTATCAAGGAATCCCGTCTAAAACACCTGAACACTAATCTCATCCCTTTGAATGAAATGATCAGACAGTAACTAATACAAGCATGTCAAACTCTCAGCCTGCATGCGGCCCACAACAAGTATTTTTGTGGCCCAGCCAATATAATGGTATGTAAGAAACATTTTAATAAAAATTGTGTAACTTAATTTTTACAATATCCTGTTTTATATAATCCTGTATAATAAAAGGCTAATATGCAAACTGACAAATGGCAGAATGACCTGTCGTTATGATGCTCACTGACCATCAGGGGGCAGATGCTCAACACAGGAGCTTCCCCCTCATGATCAGTGCGCTCCCACAGGGGGAGCACCACTCAGGCAGAAGCTGGGCTCACAGCAGCAGTAGTGGTGGGAGCCTCTCCCGCCTCCCCTGGCAGCACTAAGGATGTCTGACTGATGGCTTAAGCCCACTCCCCACCTAAGCCATCATTTGGACATACCCTGAGACCTTCCAGACTGTGAGAGGGCATAGGCCAGGCTGAGGGGAGTCCCCTCACACCATCCCCCGCCTAGTGCATGATTTTCGTGCACTGGGCCTATAGTTAATAACGAACTACAATTTTCATTAATGACTCATTACATAATCGTGTTGCATTCATTTCCCTTACGTGCCTTACACACAGGGGCACCATTTCTCTCCACTAATACTAGTAGTGAATATTTTAGCAGCCGATGGCCACGCCATTAGTCTTGTACTGACTTGTTTGGTGTGCTCAACAGGAAATATTTCGCTTTTGGAGAACCAAGAAAATAGGTTTATTTACATTATGCTTATTAATTTGTGTAGTTATTCTGTGTCTGGTAAGTTAATGTTCAAGAAAAAATACTAATTTTTATTAAAATGTTCTATTATTTTAGGTTAATGATTAGTCATTTATTTCAGCCCTTTGTATTCAGCATGTCTCTATTGAAATAAACCTACGTTTCTATGAAAATTGAAGCTTTTGTTTTTTCGTGGCCCACATGAAGTTAAACCTTGTTTATTTGGCCCATGTTAGCCTTTGAGTTTGACATGCTTGATAATAGAATTCCAATGTTATCAGGTTGCACTACTAAACAATTCATACCAAACAGTGGATAGGAATCTCAAATGATACTTAAAATTTCCTCCCCTTGTTCAAACTTTTAACAGACCTTGATTTCGTCTTAGAGAATGCTGACTCGCCCTAGCCAGTTTTGCTCAGTGAATAGAGCGTCAGCCTGTGGACTGATGCGACCCAGGTTTGATTGTGGTCAAGGGCATGAGCCCAGGTTGCGGGCTCAATCCCCCGTAGGGGGGGAGGGAGGTGTGCAGGAGGCAGCCTATCAATGATTCTCATTGATGTTTCTCTCTCTCTCCCTCTCTGAAACCAATAAAATCATATCTAATATAATAAAAGAGTGATATGCAAATTGACCGTTACCCGAGACACCTAAGCCACACCCACCATCCAAGTCACGCCTCCCAGCCAACCAGAGTGGCTGTATGCAAATTAGCCCAGCCAAGATAGAGGCCGGCAGCCATGGAGCTAGAGCAAACCAGAGGCTTCTGTTGCAACTGCCTGCCTAGGCTGGCTGAGCCTCTGCTCACAGCCACGCCCACCAGCCAAGCCATGCCTCCTAGCCAATCAGAACAGCTGTATGAAAATTAATCCAGCCAAGATGGAGGCTGGCAGGGTGGCTCTGCACTGGGAGCCTCCGCGGCCAGCATAGCTGTGCCAGGTGTGTCAGCTCAGTGTGGGGGGGGTCTGGCCTGGGGCCTCCTCAGGGCATCCAGGAGCACCCGTCCAGGGTCCACTACCTTCATCCACCCCCCAGGGGCCTCCACAGGGCGTGCAGGAGCGTCTGTTGCACAGTGCGGAGCGTCCGAAGCCAGTCCGCTGCCTGGCTCCACCCCGGGTGTGTTTGCTCAGCAGCAGGGCCCCACCAAGGGATCCTGCACCAGCGTCCGCCCCTGGCTCACCACCCAGCTCTGCGCCAGGTGTGTCCCCTCAGCGGTGGGGGCCCACCAGGTGTGTGCGATCATGGACCCTCCGATGGGAAACGTCCACGCCTGCACTCACCAGCCCTCCCACCCCCCAGTGCACGAACCCCAAAGGGACTGTGGACAGCCTGAAAATGGCTCTCAGCCCCTCACCCAGGCTGGCCAGGCATTCCAGCAGGTGGACATCTCCCCCGAGGTGTCCCAGACTGCAAGAGGGCACAGGCCGGGCTGAGGGACCCCCACTCCCCGAGTGCACAAATTTTTGTGCACCGGGCCCCTAGTTAAAAAATAAATGGCATTCTTATAAAAAGAAAGAACGCTGACCTGACATTTTTAGAAATATACCTGTGTGCTATACACACATAAAAAAATAAACAAAAAAACATGTCTATTTCCAATATCAGCAAGTGATTCCTTTGGTTACAGAAGGCAAATAATAGGCTATAATGTATTCTTAATTGAGATACTACACACAGACTATATATATTATTAAATCTCATAGTTTTTAATTGTTAAACTTCTTTTTAAAGTGTCATTAAATCTGATGCTTGGTGATTGAATTTGGAGCAAAGCACATAATTGAACTCATTTAGTATCTTAATCATTTAATTAAATTCATTTGAAAAAACTGGCAATATAAATATATGTCCTAATTGCATGCTAATTACAGAGATAAATTATGCCACTTGACTATCATTTCTTGAAAATGATTTCTGGATCCTTTGAAAAGCTTCTAAAAAGGCATATTTGAAAATTTTGCTTGTTTTCTTGAGTATTATGCTACTTCTGTTACTCAGAATACTTTCAGCCCCTGACTTAAGAAGTTAAAAAGATGAGGTAGTTAGGTCTATGGAAAATGCGACTGTTTGTGGGGCCTGTGTGCTCTATGAGAGATGTTTCTTACACAGCCCAGGGCCAGCCAGAAAGAGGTGCCATCTCTCAGTATTTGGAGAAAGTGTGCCCATTTGGAGGATAAAATAATTGTCGCATTTAAAGTGGGTATAATGGAGGCTAAAGTTGCCATGATCAACCTATTTGCTTCTGATTTATAAGGACAGGAAGCCATTCATAGTTCTAAGGCATGGACCATGCACCAAAGAGTTGGTGATTTAAACCTGTGAACTTTCTGTGCTGTGCACTAGATGTGGTTGCTCATTTAGTTCCTTTAATTAAAATTTGCTTTCCGTAAAGTGGATGTTGACATGCAATGTTTATAAGAAAATCATATTAGGATAAATGTGTAAAAGCCAAGACTCTCCCAATTGCCAGCAATCTATCTCTTCCTAACATGCAAAACCCTTAAGCACCATAAATGTCAAAATACATCTTTCCATTCCTAAATAAAGCCAGTATAGTTTGTCTTGCTTTCTTGTTCTGTTCATTGTAATTAAGGCCGATAGAAAATTAAACCAAAGGCAAGTTCGGAATAAAAGCAATATCAGACAATCCAAGTTCCAAGTTCACTCAATTTAGTTCTAATGAGGCTACAGTAGTGCTGTATAGAGCCTGCTTTTACCAACAAGGCCAGTTGTTAAATTATTAGTACCTTGAAGGTAGCCATGGGGGGAGTATTTGTGCCTCCCATGTCAGCAAACATTATTAATTAGAGCTTGATTTTCCTCCCGGAGAGAGTTTCCCAGCACATCATTGACAAAAAGTGTTTTGAGATGTAGTAGGACATCTCTCTCTCTCTCTTTCCCGCTCTCTCTTTCTCTCTCTCTCTCTCTCTCTCTCTCTCACACACATTTTAGAGGAACTCTAGAACTTAACTGTTTGAGTTCACACCCTGGCTCTGTCACTTAGCTGTGAGCCCAAGAGCAATTAACTCCCCTTCTTTGTGCCTGAGTTTTATCTTCTCTGAAATGGGGATGCTGATAATATAGTACCTACCTTATGGGATTGGGGTGGGAGACTTGTCTCAAGTACAAAGGCATCACACACAGAAATACTGGCTGATACTGTTATCTAGACTGCAGCAAGAAACCGGACGAGTGTTTCCAAACACTCCCCAATAGAAAGATCAGCCTAGTGCCCACCCTCTCCTTAACCAAACACTGGATGCTGGGAAACAATGAAGCTACCAACCTTCACTTTTCCCCCTGGGGAAAAAAAGTGATCAAAATTTTTAAATTATCAAGCACGAGTAAGGGCTAAAATAATGACCTGCACAAATAAGTAAGCTTCCGGAATATTACTTCCCATGCATTCTGTCTTAAGAAGACACTTTGTTTGAATTATCTGATATCTTTGACAGTTAAAATCATGTACAAACACCATGAAAATACTTAACCTCTTTTCTTAGATTTCATTCATTTTAGGAAAACATTGTAGACCGGAATCCCCCAGGTGTCTTTTTGAGCCAAGTTGGTACAGGAAGAGAGCCTCTAGCTGATATCTATACTAATAAAGTGGTAATATGCTACTTAGACTGAGAGACCTACCAGAAGACCTTCCAATGTCCTTCTGGACAAAGCCATGGTGGCGGAGCCAAGGCAGAGGCAGTTAGGGCGATCAGAACAAGAGGGGAGGGCAGTTGGGGTGATCAGGCTGGCAGGGGGAATAGTTAGGGGTGAACATACTGGCTGGGGGGGGGGGCAGTTGAGTGTGAGCAGGCCGGCAGACAGAGTGGTTAGGGGCAATCAGGCAGGCAGGCAGGTGAGCAGTTAGAAGCCTGGGGTCCCAGATTGGAAAGGGTACAGGCTGAGGGACATCCCTCCACCCATGCACAAATTTCATGCACCAGGCCACTAGTTATTTAATAAGATTCCCTAGCAGTCTATTCCCAACAAGTCTATTGCCTATTCAGTGGAGCATTTTGAAGCCACATTACACAAGCCAATTAGAAGTTCTAGGACAAAGGTAAAAGGGGAGGAAAGTATGTCCCTGATATCATCGTAAAGGTATGTATATGAAGAGCAGAGACACAGCATTATCAGATCACCGATACACTCCCACACCCCCAGTTCTCTGCAAGATCTCGGATGTTCTCAGAAGAATCCATCATGGAGAGAAGATGAAAGAAGGTTTGTTTGGTTGTTACACCCAGATTTCATGATCCCCAAAGACCACCCAGGGAGCCCATGTCCAATGCAAACCCGATGCAAAAACATGAGGGCCTTTATTCATGTTAACTCGGACTTCGTCCCACACACGCTCACCGATGCAGCGGCACAGAGGGGAGGAAGTGCGCGTTTCAGAAAAACAAAGGATTTATAAGCAGTGGGTGGGGTAGTGTGTGTGGCCCCTGTTGATTGGTTGAGGGAAGGGCCAGGGTTTGGTTGCACAGGGGGTAGGATGCAGTAAGACTTGGGTCATTTCCTCTGCATCCCTATTGGCCAGTTTTCAGTCTTGCACCGCCCTTTCATGGTGGGACCCAGATGTCGAAGCGTTCAGGCTAAGCTAACCTTTCTGAGTTAATAAGAATCTTGGAACCCAACCTATTCTGCCATGGTGACCCTGGCTTTGGAGACTGCCACAGGGTGGCCCAGGCCTTTGCTGATCTGCCTAGCAGCCCGGCCCCACTCCCTTCCCTGTCCTTCTGGGAGCTGTGCCTGGGCTGCCTTCAGGGTAGTCACATGTGGGCACCCTGCCCGGCCAGCCTATTCCTTTCCTGTGCTTGTCATGCCCTTTGAGTTTCTGACCCCTGGCATAGAGGGAGTGTAAGGGGGCCCTTCCATCCCTTCTCTGTGCGTCACACTTGGACATGTTCCAGCTGAATTACACCAGGCAGCTAGGACTCAAGGGCTCCCAGCAGTGGTGACTCGGGATTCCACAGCGAGGGGAGGGACAGCGTGGTACATGTACCGAGTGTGCATAGCAAGTACCTGCATCTTCATATGCATCTGCTCTGGGGCTGACAGGGAACAGCAAGGGGCTTCTCCCCAACCATGTTTGGGGTTAACACTGGCTCAGACTCAGCTCCTCTGCCCTCTGGTTACATCTTCTTAGGCTGTAATCTCTGATCCCGTCCTTCCCACGACAGAACCAGAGGGTAAGCTGGAGACCGGCTGCTCTCTGTGTGCTCCCCAGACCAACATCAGCAGCGTGACCAGGGAGCTAATTAACAAGCAGAGCTCAGATCTACTGAACCTGCATCTTCACATGATCCTCAGCAGCTTCAGCCTCAGGTTGGCATCTGAGCAGCTCTGGGTGAGAGAACGCCCTGGTCTCTCCCAGATGAATCAGCCTGGTGAACCCGAAAGAACGTGACCTTGGAATTTGACTTCTAACTTGGACTTCTTCCACTACCACATTCTCTACGCACCTCTGGAGAAATTGCTCAACTGCTCTAAGCCTTTCCCACATGTCCAGGTGCAGCTGTGAATGCATGCTGTATCGGGCTGTAGTGGTGACCCTACATTAGGAATCTCCCACCACTGTGCCTGGCACACAGCAGGACCTGGATGTCTGTGAATTCTTCTCCCTCGCCTGGTCTCTCTCCAGAACTAGTACTCGGAATCTGTGGGTCTCACTTCCTATTGCCAGGAAGTAAGAAGAAAGAAGAAAATACACTAAAGTCACAAATCTTGCAAAAGTAACATCATATTCTAAAAACTAGCAATTGTCAGGTGACAGTGAACAGAATGAATGCAGACCGTGCTGTGCGATATCCCTGAGAAATAAATAAACCAGATTCTTCCTCTACAAAGTGTCAGTTCAACTAGAGACAAGCAAGCTAACATTTTTGTTCTACAAATTATCAAAACGATGCTGTTGCTTGGGGCAAGAAGTCTGTATCCCTGAAGAATTGTCTCAGAAAAGGGCTACTGTGGACCCAATTACCAATTAAGTGTTTTCAGTCTTTCAAAGTAACCCTGAAGAAATTTGTTTATTCTAAAGAGCTGTTCGGGGACAGAAATGTCTCCCAAGATATCTTTTTGAATGCTGTTTGTTCCATTGCGTTTTGAGGTGATATGTTTTGTCTTTGACTGAGTATGTTATTCTTCAAAAACGCTCACTTATCCTCAACCCTCTTCATTTTGAATTCAACCACTTCGTGACTTTTCTGTAAATCTTTCATGAACAAGATCTCAGGCGGGTCCTCTTTAATTGGTGAAGGGTTATCAACAGAGAACATTGCCAACACTCCCCATGGCACTTCTTTCAAAAAATCACAGCCTCAAACTTTTCCTGAGATGAGCCGCCTGGACGCAGATGAAAACAAATCATGCTCCCATGCCCGCAGATGCTATTTGAACCCGACCTGTCAAAACAAGGAAGGCTTTCAAGTGCTCCATTAGCGTCATATTGTAGCCCGGCTCTGTTTTAGAAAACTGAGTTGTGTGTGCTCTGATTCCAACAAAACTGCTTAAAAAAGAAGGAGTTTGGGGATCGTGGCTAATAAAACATTCTTGTAGCTACTGTTTCATGAAGACTAACAGAAGGTCAAATGCCAAGGATTCTAAAGGGTTGCCTCTGTCATCTTGCAAATCTGGACAATGATTTTATAATCCGGTGGGAAGGAACACACACACACACACACACACACACATACATGTCTCAGGGATACCAGTTCCTCTCTTCTCTTCCCTTCTTGGGTTCTTGTCTAACCCAGAGAGTTCTTGCCGAACTCATGCTTGACTATGTATAGACCACGTTCAAAACCTTCCCCCACCCTCTTCCTTCCATTTCTCTCCCAAACCCGTGAATATCTTCCCAATCCTCCCTCTGCTCCTATCACAACACACAGGGGTGATGCCTGGTATGTATCTTCGGATGGCCCCCCTGGCTAATAGGACTCTCAGTACATTTGCAATTAAAGGTATTTCTAAGTATAGTATTAAACGGCCCATAACTCTAGCCAATGTTGGGATGTTTATTTTCATTCTAAAATGTCTATACCGTTACACTTATGTAGGAATGGAGGTAATTTTACATTGCTTTTAAAATCATTTTTAAATTACCATTCAGACTCAAGATGAAACAAAAAATTACCCCATGGGCAATATTCCACATGGCTCCAAGAGTTGAACTCAGGGAAAGCAAATTCTAATATTCCTGTAAGTTGAACATCATTAAGAAGACACGTTTCCTGCCAGAGTGTCCCTAGCAGGCTCTCCACACCTACGTCGACATCAGCAATGCTTTCATTATCTGTTTTTGTCAGTTTACTGTTCTATTTCTCTTCACCATTCCATCGGATACAACATCCCTCTGTTGTTCAGAAAACACGCAAACGTTTAGCCGGCATCGAGAACTTGTCTTGCATTGGCATGACTGATCATCACAACCAAGCTTAATTATACCATCACATTCAGATGGCAGGGCCCACCAGTTTTGAAGACGTCCTTATGTCTATTGTTCTTAGATTTTAGGAAAGATCATCTCCAGTCATTTATAGATTCAGGAAATTCATTAATCCCAGTGCACAAAGATTTGCATTTTCCCCAAACCTGTTTTATCCAGGCACCTCCTGGTGAGTAGTTAAGGGGGGAGGGAGGGGCTTTCCCAGCACTCTGTATATCAGAGAGAAATTCTCCCCAGGGATTGGGGCCAGCGCTGTCCACTCTGAGCAAGGGCTCCTTCCCGGGACTCCCTCTCCCTGCTTTTGAGATGCTGACCTGCTTCGGGAGAATGGCTCAAGGGGGTCAAGAACTGGCACAGGGGACGCTGTCTATGCATCCCCTTCACCTGGGGATCTTTCACAAGCCTGTGCGGAAGCTCTGCTTGGAATACAATGCAGCCACCACGGGGCGAGTGGCATAGATTGAACTGAACTGACCACGGATTTGAAGTTACTGCCTTTCTCACTGAGTTCAAGCCAAGTAGAATTGCTTCCCCAGCACGGCTTTGATGGGTGGCGGGCACTTTCCTCTCTCTGAACTTAAATGCATCCAGGCCCTCATTCGCCTTATTTAATGTTCTTTTCACTTCGCTGGAAATGCTTTAACTCTGGCTCCTGCCGCCTGGGAAAGTGATCGGGATTTCAGGGGACCGGCGCCTTTATTTCTGGGAAGCCACACCACGGCCCATAAATTAATACAGGATTACGCCTCAGCGTGTGCTCTGCAGCTGCTTTGGGCCTGAAAAGGAAAGGCAATTAAAGGACGAAGGAAAGTAAAACGATCAGATGAGAAGCGAGCAGGTGCCCCGAACCTGACGGTCTGTGTTAGCATAAGCACCTTCTCATGCGGAAACCGAGAAACTGACGCCACTGTGCTCCTTCCTGCTGATCAGCATCATTTTTTCCCCGCCCAAATCCACACTCACTGTCCACGAGGAAAAGGCCTCCCCCTTCGTCACAGTGTGTGTGGACAAATCTAACTCTCTCTGAAAGCCAGTTCAGCTATTGTGGTCACAGTCTCAGCAGGGCCCGGCCTTCCAGGCATCCCCACCATGGTGCCAGGCCTCTGAATGAAGCCCTCTTCGACCCTCTGGACCAGCACATCCAAAAGCAAGTGCTTCCCAGTGAACCTCAGTTAACATCCAAAGGCCATCATCCAAAAATCAGCAAACAACAAGTGCTGGCAAGGACGCAGGAAAAGGGAACCCTCATGCACTGCTGGTGGGAATGCAGACTAGTGCAGCCAACCTGGGAAACAGGATGGAGTTTCCTCAAAAAATTAAAAATAGAACTTCTGCTTGACCCAGCAATCCCACTTCTGGGAATATATCCTAAAAATCCTGAAACACCAGTCAGAAAGAATATATGCACCCCTATGTTCATAGCAGTGTTATTCACAGTAGCTAAGATTTGGAAACAGCCCAAGTGCTCATCAGTAGATGAGTGGATAAAAAAAGTTGTGGGACATTTACACAAAAGAATACTATGCTGCTGTAAAAAAGAAGGATTTCTTACCCTTTGGGACAGCATGGATGAACCTGGAGAATATTATGCTCAGTGAAATAAGCCAATCTGAGAAAGACAAACATTACATGATTTCACTTATTTGTAGAATCTAATGAACAAAATGAATTGACAAATGAAATAAGACCCAAAGTAGGGAAGCATGAAACAGACTGAAATACCTTGAGGTGGGTTTGGGGGATGAGGAGAGATTAACCAAAGAACTTATATACTTACTAGAGGCCCAGTGCATGAAAATTCATGCACTGGAGGGAGGGTTCCTCAACCTGGCCTGTCCCCTCTAACAGTCTGAGAGCCCTCAGGGGTGGAGGCGACTCAGTGATCTGGGTAAAGCAATGCTCCCATCACACCTCTGCTGCTCCCACTGCTGGCAGCGCAAGCCTCGGCCAGCCCTGGTTACCTGAGCCTCAGGCGGCCTTGGGCGACTGGGGGGCTGAGGGGTCTGGGGGACTCTGGAGGTAGGCACGCAGTGGGGCTGAGGGGACTGGCCGCCACCATCTTGTGGCTGTGGGCACTGCCATTTTTGAGGGGGTGGCAGTCAATTAGCATATTCCCTCCTTATTGGCTGTGGGTGTTGCCATCTTTTGTGATGGCATGAAGGTCAATTAGCATATTCCCTCTTTATTAGATAGGATATGCATAGCCATGGACACAGGCAATAGGGTAGTGAAGACTTGGGGGAAGGAGGGAGGGGCTGGAAGTAGAGGGTAAATGGGGGTGGGGATAACAGGAGATATCTGTAATACTATCCACAATAAAAATCTAATCTAATAAAACCGTAATATTGAAATTGACCGTTTCTTTGGGACACCTAAGCCACGCCTGCCAGCCAATCAGAGTGACTACATGCAAATTAACCCAGCCAGGACGCCAGCACTCATGAAGCTGAGTAAACAGGCAGCTTCCGTTGCAGCAGGAGTAAAACCGTTTGCCGGCCGGCCGGCTGGGCCCCTCTGTGCTCCAGGCAACCAACATATTTGCAACATTGTCTCAATTATAGAAGCCCCAGAGTTGAAGCAAACAGCAGTCCTGAATGCGACTACTAAGGCAACATTCTTTCAATTTTAGAAGCCACGAGCTGAAATAGGCAGGAGGCTTCATTACCTGCCTAGGCCTCAGCTTAAAGGAACAGAGTATCGATTATAGAAAATAAATAAACCCCACAAACCTGCTTCCAGCCAGCCTTGCTGGGACGTTGGGTCAATGGCAGCTGTGGGCAGCCTGAAAACAGCCTTCAGTCCGTCACCCATGCTGGCCACACCCCAGTGGGGTGAGGGATCCCACTGGGGGACTTGGCCAGCCTGCAGACAGCCATCAGCCCCTCACCCAGGCTGGCCAGGTACCCTAGTAGAGACCCAAAACCTGAAGGGACTGTGGAATCCTAAAAACGGCCCTCAGCCTGTCACCCAGGCTGGCCACACCCCAATGGGGTGAGGGTCCACACTGGGTGGTTTGGCCAGCCTGCAAACAGCCATCAGCCCCTCACCCAGGCTGACCAGGCACGCCAGCAGGTGGAGATCCCCAGAGGGGTCCCAGACTGCAAGAGGGCACAGGTCCAAGTACACAAATTTTTGTGCACTGGGCCTCTAGTATACATATAAAAAGAGAAAAAAATGGATGCAGAAGAAATCACCCTGCTAAACCCTGTCTTAATTCTTAAGTCCCCAAAAATAGTTCAAGATAATAAAATATTGTTGTTGGCAACCTATGGCCCAAACCTGCTATAGTATGGCCTGTGTGTGTAAGAATAGATCTTACATTATTAAATAGCTGAAGAAAGTCAACATAACACTCCTGCATTTGGACACAATAAAATCCTATGAAGTTCAAATGTCTGTGCCCAACAATAAAAATGTATTGGAACAGCCTGGCATCTGTTTATGTTGTCCTGGTAGCTTTGTAATTCAATGATGGTGGAATGGAGTGATTACAACAGAGATCTCTCAAATATTTCCTATGTGACCCTTTACAGAAAAAAGTTTTTCTGGTTAAAGCCACAATAGGTAAGCAACCACAGTCTAAGTGAAAAGTCAATATGGAGCCAAGCATGGCTCAGTGGTTGAGCATTGAACTATGAACCAGGAGGGCACAGTTTGATTCAGGTCAGGACACATGCCCAAGTTGTTGCTCGATCCCCAGTGTAGGGTGTGTAGGAGGCAGCCCATCAATAATTCTCTCTCATTATTGATGTCTCTATATATCTCTCCCTCTCCCTTCCTCTCTGAAATCAATAAAAATACATTTATTTAAAAAAGTCAATAGGGACCTAGATTGTTTGTCTCAGTGGATAGAGTGTCAGCCTGTGGGTCCTGGGTTCAATTCCAGTCAAGGGCACATGCCTGGGTTGTAGGCTCAATCCCCAGTGGGGGTCATGCAGGAGGCAACAGATCAATGATTCTCTCTCATCATTAATGTCTCTCTCTCCCTCTCCCTTCCTCTCTGAAATCAATAAAAATCTATTTTTTTTAAAAAAGTCAATATGGATTTTGCAAATGGAATACCAGAGAAACACATTTTAATGGAACTGTTGATTTCTTAACCATATATCTTTTGAGTTAACACCCAGAGGATGCTAGCAACTGAACAAAAATGTAACAATGAACTTCCTGTACTGCATTCTCCCTTACTGCACACCAGTGGCAACATTTCATTGCGATGGGGGGACAGGATGGCTGTAACCTTTCTTTAGCTCCTACCACATGCCGGGCATGGTCTAGACCACGGGCAGTAAGTACACACAGATGAAGAGCCTGCCCTCGCGGAGCTCACAGTCAAATGGAGAAAGACAGCAACCAAATAATCCCACGACACAGGCTGCAATAGGTTGATCGAAAGAGCTGCGTGTTGTGTTCTGAGAACTACCCTGGGAGCATCTGACCTGGCCTTGGTGGGTCCGAGTTAACCAGGCAAAATGGGTGGGAGTGCCAAAGAGGATAATTTTCCAGACTTTGGGAATATGATTCATTTGCAAAACTATAAGGTCAATGTGGCTGAAAGTGGGGAGGGTACAACCTGAAGGCCAAGAGGGCAGGTCTTTGTTAACTATCTCACTGATGAAACTTTTATGTGAAGAGTCATGAAGTATTTTTTTAATATATATTTT
>PVJC01038364.1:0-16788 GCA_004026665.1 Murina feae | reverse complement strand
AAAGGCCCCGGGCCCCTTTGTGGAGGACACAAGTGATGAACTCAGCTCCTGGCAGGAAGAGCTGTTTGGTTTGGCCACTGGTGTCTCCATGCAAAACCATGTGGGCAGAGAAAAGGCACACACTGTGCAGTTTGTGGGACAGGTTGACAGTGTCAGAGGGGCTATAATCCCAGGAACTGGACACAATAGGACAACATCGCCTCCATGTGGAACAGAGTCTAAGGCTAACCTGTGCCCTCTGGTGCACCCAACCTCGGGGTTTTAAACTCCAGCTGTCCCATTAAGTGTCTAGTGTCCCCACAACATGGAACTATCTGATAAACTGTTTTTCTCTCCCAGGGGTTGGGGAGGGATGTGGTGGAAGCTGCTTGAGGTTCTGGCTGTCTTCCTGACATGGTGCTGTTGGGCTCACAACTGGCATGAGGGGGAGAGCAGGGAAGTGCCCAGGATGCAGAACGTGGGGAGGCGCTGCTCTCAGAATTGTCGAGGATGTGCACGGTTGGCGCCTCCTTACATCTGGCTCTGGTTGGAGTCAGTACTCTTGCTCCACATTTGGTGGGAACCAAGGCAGTCTGGAGCCCATGTTCTTGTCTGGCGTCTAGAGAAGCTGTGGAAATCTGGGCTGCATTAGGGTGGGAGGGAGTTGTTTTGTTCTCTGCCACTTCCAGACTCCTAGGAAGCTGTGGATCCCATCGAAGAAGGGGCTGTTAGGAACCCACTGCTATGGGCGCTTCTCCGGGCAGAAAGCAGTGAGAAATAGGAAGACATCCGGTGCGAACTGAAGGTAATCCCAAAAGGACATCTACTAACATTAAAAAGTAACTTCTCTATTCTTGTCTTATTAGAAAAATAAATGCATGTCCATTAGCTGGAGTTAAAAGATGAAAAGCACCAGTAATTTCAACTCCCAAAGTGACCCATTATTTCCATGTTAGTCAGATTTTCTTCTTTTATCACATGGTCCTAGTAACAATGAGGATGAAGATGGGGCTGGTGACCATAACAACAAACATATGATGAGAGCTTATTTCTCCATGTCTAACCCTTCAAGAGGTAATAACATTCAAGAGGTAATAACATTCAAGATTCTACTGAGACTTTATTTTACAACTTTAATGGGAAATATTTCCTGGATAGCCTTTAGGCATATTTATATTGGTAAGGTTAGGGGAAATCTGTCTATGTTGTTGCCTGTAACAGCATCTGATCTTATAAAAAACTGAGCAACCCAATGAGAATATGGGTGCTACCTCCAATTCTCCCTCCCTTCTCTCTCTCTCTCTCTCTCTCTCTCTCTCTCTCTCTCTCTCTCTCTCTTTCAAGTTCGATCCCCAGTCCTGGTCAAGGTGCATGCAGGAGGCGGCCAATAGATGTGTCTTTCTCACATGGATGTATCTCTCTGCCCCCTCACTGCCTGCTCTCTCCCTCCTCCCTTTTACTCTTTCTAAAAGTCAATGGGAAAAAAATATCCTCAGGTGAGGATTAACAAAAAAACAAAACAACAAAACAAAAAAGAAGAAAAAGTAAGGCCCAAACACAGACCTCTCACTTGGTGGGGTTGGTAGGAACTGCGTGGCAGTCTAGGTAAAAGGACAGCCAGGTACTGGAGAAGCCTGGGAGCAAGAGCCAGGTGGACACCATTCACTCAGTCACTCACAGGCTCATTTCCCTGCATCAAGCCGTAGCTGCGGCACAGTGACTGCTAATGGAGTACTACTCCCCGAATCCGAAACATCAGACAAAAACATTATCAGTAGGAGTGTTCAGCCGCCAGGAATGTTCAGGGAGGTGAAGGTGAAGCAGAGGATGATCTGGATTGGAGAATCAACCCAGACAGTGAGTGTGAGCCTTAGAGAGATGGTGATGGGTAGAGAGTGGGGATGGTGGAAAGAGATGTATTGTCATAATGGAGAGTTCATTTTAGATGTTGAGATAAATCCATGCTGACTTCCCACTTTAGGTTGTCCTGTCTAATGGTTAATTACTGCTTAACCTTTAGTGCCTGACCACTTGAGTTTGAAGAACTTGGCCCTTTACCTGCTCTATTGGTTTGCTAGAGCTGCCGTAACAGAATACCACACCATGGGTGGCTTAAACAACAAAAATCTATTTTTTTTAACAGTTCTGGAGGCTGGAAGTCCAAGATCAAGGTGTCGGATGGTTTGACGTCTCCTGAGACCTCTCTCCTTGGCTTGCAGATGGCCACCTTCGCCCTGTGTCCTCACATGGTCTTTCTTCTGTGTGCAGAAATTCTTAGTGCCTCTTTTTGTGTCCAAATCTCCTCTTCTCATAATGACACCATCAGGTTGCATTAGGACCCACTCTGCTGGCTTCATTTTAACTCAGGCATATTCTGAGGTATCCTATGAGGTATCATATTCTGATACCCTAACTCCAGGTATCCTATACTTGGAGTTAGGGATTCAACATATAAATTTAGGGTGGGGCACAATTTAGCCCATAACACCTGCTGTCCAGTATTGGCAAATTACTTTCTCCAAGATTTAGCTTCTGTGCAGCCGGAGAGATGTTAATAAGTAACATATCAATGCTTCCTATGTTTTAAATATTTTACATTTCATTTTCTTAGTCCTCCCAATAGCCAAAAAAAGTTGGTATTATAATAATATCAAATAAAAACACAAGATGCCTGGTTAAATGTGCATATCACGTAGACAATGAATACTTTTTTGTTTTTAGTGTTGTCCCATGTAATATTTGAGGCATACTTACACTAAAAATTATTCATTGTTTATCTGAAATTCAAATTTACTCAAGAGTCCTGTAACTTATCTGACAACCGTATCCCCTGAAACCAGAAGAGTCAGAAGGGTCAGGACGGTGCCTGTGGGCGAATGCTGGATTGTCTCTTCTCCTCTCCTCTGTGGGATCTCTCCTCTCTACTGTGGCACCAAGCTGTAGGTCCTGGGAAGCCAGCCTCAACCCAGTGGTTCCTGATTTTGGAAGGAATTTACTTTCTCCCACTCTCTGTAGCTTCTTTTCCTCTGTCACAGGTGGTGTTGGCTTGAATAAGCATTTCCTTGCATGTCAATGGTCAGACCAGAGACTCAAATAGGAATTTGGGCAAAGATGGTCAAGAGTCCACTTTAGTTCAATGCTGCTGAGATCTCCTTAGTGTAGGAAAAAAAGTCTCATCCATATAACCTCTCTTTGTTCATCTAAGTCCTTCCTTCAGGTTTGAACTCCATCTTCAGGCAAGAGGAAGGTGCTCTTTGCCTTCCTTTGCTTTTCCTCATGTGGAGGCTCAGCTCTCCCTTGGGGACTTGGAGTGAAGGATTAAGAAAAATTATTCAAAACTTGGACATAAGCAAAAAGATGGCTGCATGACCTTTCAATCTCATCTAAGGCTGTGTTCCTTAAAGTGTGGGTTGCTGACCATCAGTGTCACCTGAGAACTTGTTAAAATGCAAATTTTCAGACTCAGCCCAAGACCTCAATTTCTGGGGGCAGGGCCCAGCCATCCGTATTTTCATAAAGTCTGAGAAGCATGATGGTCCTCTCCCTTTCTAGGGAAAGGCAACATAGTTCGTACCATGAAGTTGGGCTCCGACCTTTGACAATTCCAGTTGGATGGTGATGATGTCATTTGCTGTCCAGTGGAGAAGACAGCATGGCTTGACCGCTGTCTTGGAGACAGTCTGTATCTGAATCTGCAGCCTCACCTCAGCACCCTTTCTTCCTGCACCAACTACAAAAGTCTTATTTTCTCATTTTCTCTTTTGATCCAGCACTGCCACCCTCCTAGTTCCTTCCTTCATGAATTGAATAACACTGTGACATGTGCTTACTTACCTATCTATATGAAAATTAGGTTTTTAATATTTTGAGAACTATACTCTGACAGGAGGATAATTGAGGGAAGGCAGGACTCATCTCTTCTTTAGTCTCCCGGCCAACTACTGTCATAACCCTCTCTGTCTCAATCAGAGGCTATTGGCTACAAACAACAGAAGCCAACTCAAATTAGCACAAATAAGAGGGAATTTATTGGAAGCCGATAGGCATCTCAAGGGACTCATTTGCAGGATAGCTAGGCACCCGAGGGACTGGAAAACTGTCAGGTAGTCGCTGTATTCTCTCTCTCCAAATGCTCGCTGGCCCCTGGTTTTCTCCAGATAATGAGGATTACTCTCTGGCTTTTTTATAGACTAGTTCTCCTGTTTACGTTGCAGCATGAATGTGGCTTAAAATGGATCTGCATGATCTTCCAGCCCAGGAATCTACTTTGTGCCTGACAAACCCATCAGCTGGATTTGGGTCACATACCCACCTAGCTTGGGAAGGGGAAAGAATCACACTGTCAGCTTGCCCATTCACCAGAAACGGCGGTCAGAGCAGCTATTCTAAGAAGCACCACTGGGCAGGGGTGGCAAACTCATCTCTGATCTCTACCCCTAACTGGACTGTTTGGAGTTTAAGGACAGAATATAATGAAAGAGGATTTCTTTCCAGGCTTCCTGCCTTGTACCTGAGAATTCTCTTGGGACCAATTTGGCTCCACCAATCTCTGAGGCCTGACAAATAGGAAAGCTACTCTGGGCTTCTGAAAGGTGCAGGGTACAAGCTGAAGAGAGGCTAATTTTCAATTAAAATTCTGAAATGATGCACAGCCAGTGTAGCTCAGTGGTTGAGCATTGACCCATGAACCAAGAGGTCGCTGGTTCGATTCCTGGTCAGGGCATATGCTCAGGGGACATGCAGGAGGCAGCCAATCTCATAAAAAACAAACAAACAAAAAAACCTCATTCTGAAATGAAACCTAATAAAAAAATCTCATAGTTAGTTAATTGATCTTTGAAATAATTATGTTATATTGGCATGCATGTTCAGCCAAGCTTTTAAGTTAGAATAACACTAGCTATTGTAACAAATAAATGCCTAAATTTCATTGGCGTAGCAAATAGAAGTTTATTTTCCACCTACCACTATGTAAGTATAAAGCATGTAAATCTGGCAAGTGGCTAGGAATTCTTCGATTTGTTTAGGCCTTTAAAATTTTTTGTATGTTCTTTATTAGATTTATAGGTACTGAATGACTTTGATGCTATTTTGAGAGTTATCTTTTAAAAAATTCCTAAGGACTCTGCTTAACTTTTCACCTCATAGCTGTTGCTTTGTGTATAGTGTAATTTGAGAATCAGCATTAGAAAATCTCATTAGAAAATCCACACAGACAGAACATTGGGTCCACGTATCTGTAGTTTCCTTTCCTTCAGACTCTTAAGACTTTAGGTACTGATTTATTGGTACCTAAAACCCCAACTTTTATTTCTGTCGCCGCATGAAACTACCAAGAGCTCTGAGAGGTTACTTCCTGCTTGGCCTCCTGCCCCTACTTTATTTAAAAATCAGAAGGAAAGAAGGGGAGGGTCATGGAAATGCCCTTCTCTTCTCTCTGGGGTCTTGGCCTATCAACTTTGGGCGGCCTTGATTGATTGATGCAATCTTTAAGCAGCTGTTTTGTAATAGTTTAGTAAGCATTTATCGTTGTTCCTAGTGGCAGGGGGGTAGCGGAATGGGAGGGTTTGATAAAGAATAGTCCACCAGAGTTGGAAGTGGAAGTCCTCTCTAATCCGTTATACTAAGATTAATATTTTTTATTTGTATAATTGCAGGTTCAAAGCCATAATGAGAGAGACATTTTTGATGTATGCTTCCAGCACGACAACTTCACATAGAATGTAATAAAACAGTATGTGCAACAGGATCCTCTGTTTTGTCGGGGTATAACGATTGCACAGAGTTTTACGCTATTTAGAAAATGGCGGAGATGACTTTTCATCAGAACATTTCCTAAATCACTTTGGGGAACACAAAGTGCAGTTTGAACAGGTGCTCTGTAGAAAAAGGTTTTTATTTTTGGTTCAATTACTTTGGGAAGTGATAGTTAAACAAAATTGTTTATTTCACAATGTCCCTGAGTCTGGGGTATGTCATGTGCTTTGCAAGTCTCCAAGAGGGAGTACTAGGATGCCAAATTTCCTAACTATATTTGATCAAAGAACTCTTTGGGGAGCAATTCACAGTGAAACCATTATTTCACGTAATATAGTTTGGGAGACACCGGTTTAAGAGGAATGAAAACTAAGTTAGATTATGTCTGGCCCTGACTCTGACATCTATGAGCTGCATGATCTATTATATGACATTGCATCTCTGATCATGAATTTGCTTATTTGTAAAATAAAGAGGCTTCACTTCAGAAAGCTAAAGTCTAGGCTTTTCTCTTCGACGACATTGCCAACCATATTGCCAGTATCACACAATAGTCTTCTCAGTCCCAACTGTCATAAGGGCCTATTCCTTTCTGTTTAGTGATAAAGCCTTAGAGTGGTGGTTTAAATATTAAAATGAGTATACTATCTTTGACTCTGAGTCAAATTACTAAACTAAAAAGACAATATTCAACACTCTCACTTCTTAAGGTACACAACACAGTAACTTGTAGAAGCATGGGGAGGACATGGTTTAACTTACTAAAAAAACCAGGAGGGTTTATGACATTTTGTGTAGAGTTGCTGATCCGGGTGTTTTTTTCATGAACTTATAGGAAAAAGAGCCAGGAGAAAGCTCAGGGTAATAGGGTGGGGGAACTAAAGGACTAGTCTCTTCCTTTTATTTTAGACTGTGAAAAAAATTACTTGTCTCAAAACTTGGTACTAATCAGAGGAAAAACCAAGTTCTCTCAGAATTTTTAGTCATAAGCTCAACCTCACATGCTAATTGGAAGCCTGAGTTAATATAGGATTGCAACTGAACAAAGAATTTAATTTAAAGTTAGACTGAAAATGATAGTGCGACCAGGAGATTAGTAAAAGCCAACTTAATTATCTCTGCAGGAACCCATCCGTCTTCCCAGAGACAAACTGCCAAGAAAAATGAGTGTCTCATAGTAAAAGAATCAGAAGGATATAAGGCACCACCAGATAAAAACAGACTTCAGAAACAGACCTATAGATATTCTAGAAATTCTTGACTATAATTGATATAAGAAAAACCTGAAAATATGAGCACTAGAAATAACAGGCAAGTAACTCTGAAACAGAACAAACTAGAACTGAAAATGATAAATATAAAAGTTGAAATTAACACAAGTTATATGTGTTTAATAATACATTAGATATGGCTGAACATTAGATTTCTCAATAGGAAGAAACTTCATTCATTTAAAAAAAAAATCTAAAAGCCCTCCAACAGCAAGTATCACAAATAATGAAATATTGAAAATATTTCCTTTAATATCAGGAATAAAACTAGAGGGCTTACCACCTCCACTTCTATTTCATGTTGTAATAGCAGTCCTAATTGATTCAGTAAGGGGAGGAAGTAAGATAGAAATTAAAGGAACTTAAAAGTGATACTAAATCAAATATAATAGTCTACATAGGCAATCCAAAGGAATCAAGAGATAAGTTATTACAGTTAATAAGAAAGTTTAGCAAAGTGGCTGGATAAACAATCAGCAAAAGTGAGAACCAAAATAGCAACAAAGCAATTGAATTCATATTGATCAGCAATCCTACATAATAAAGAGCTAATATGCTAATTAGACCAAAAAGCAGAATGACTGTTCTGACCGCCTTCCGGATGAAGCTGGGGCTGTGAGGGCCAAGCCTCTTGCACGAATTTCGTGCATCTGGCCTCTAGTACGTTTATAAAATGAGATTAAAAATCATAATAGCACCCCAAAATAAGAGGTAACTAGGAATAAATCCAAAAAATAAATCCAAAAAACTTCATGGAAAGAATAATAGATATGTATTGAAAGATAGTAAAAAGGCCTAAAAGTGGGTATGGATGTGGATGGGTACACACACACACACAGCAGTGTGGGTCTGGGTGTCTTCATGGCAATACCAAAGGTGACAGAATCCCCAAACCTGGTCACTGCACACATGAAAGGGTTGCAAATACCAGTGAAATCCAGTTGGAAAGACTGCCTGACTTCGGGAGCAAGCCTCGAGAAGTTAAACAACACCGCATTTATTTTGTGATGATTCAGTCTCTGAGCTACTCAAATCCCAAGATTTTACAGAATACTAGGCAGCATCCAGGCTTTAAATATAGCTGAGGGAAAGTAGATCTCTCCTCTCTAATAGAGAAAGAGGCGCTCAGTCTTGGACAAATAGAAAATGATTTGGGAAGAGACACTTGATGTTAATAGCAGACCCCTTAGCCTTGCGGCTTGCTGTAACAAGGCTGAATTGCAGCAAGCGTCAAAGCTCGAAGGCGCAGGCTCTCCCTTCAATTACTGTCAGATGAGGCTTCATCAGACTCCAGGTGCTTTGCTTCAAAGCCATCTGTTGAAAAAGAAATCATACTTGAGGAATGAAAAGGGGGCCAGCACAAGCCCTAATTTAGTGAATGTGGCCATTGTCACGGGAACACAAGCCCGGTGAAGGGCATGTAAGTCCTCTGGCGCCCTGAGTCCTGTTCCTATGTAGAAGTTATCAGAGTGTTATTATTACCCATTGAAAATCAACAGGAAAAAAAGCCAGGAGCCCGAAGCCCATTCCGACGAAGCTCAGTGCATTTAATCACAGAACTGTCAGCTTTAGTGTAATCACAGCCAGCACAGGCGGTAAATGGCATTTCAGAAATGTTACTGTCAGGTCCTGCCTTCTCCCAGTCTCTGTGGCTTGTTTCCTCCCACAGCTGAGATAATTTAACCCCCACCAGCCGGTCCAGCTCCACAATATTTTCTAGGAAAAGGACGGCAAATATGCCTGCCGCTACTCCCACTTTTCTACCCAAGATCGACATCATCAATGGATCACCACCTTCATTTCTACTAGGCCCAGAACACTGCAACCTGAGAGTCCTCCTCAGAATGTTCCCGGCAACTATACCCAATGGTGTGGGATTGGCATGAATCCAGATGTAAAATACCATAAAGAGAGCCACTTAGGACTCCAGCTTCCACATAAAGTCAGCCATTCTGCTTAGTCTGTCCCTGACACTGTATTCCTATTATTATAACTGGGCTCTGCTCCATCCATCTATCCATCCATCCATCCCTCCATCCAACAACTACTCACTAAGTACTTCCTGTTAATAAGTTACTATTCTAAGCCCAAAAGGTATAGTATTTCTATTCTAATGGAACTTGTAGTCCGGTGGTGGAGATAGATTACAAACAAACAAACAAACCAGATAGTAATAAATGCCAAGAAGAAAATTAAAGTGGGACAAGGGTATACACGTGTCAAAACTGATTCAGTTCACAGTTTGAATATGCGCTGATTACTGTACTTCACTTACACTTCACACTGGATTAGGTGGGTCCTTAATTCAGTATGACTGGTGTTCTTATAGAGGAGAAAAGACACAGAGACAGACACACACAGGTCAGGCAATATCAGAGGCAGAGGTTGGGGTGAGGCATCTATAAGCCAAGCAAGCCAAGGATTTTGGGGAACCTCCCAGAAGCTGGAAGAGGCTGGGATGCATTCTCATCTAGAGTCATTGGAGAGAACATGGTCTTGCTGACACCTTGATTTCCAACTTCCAGCCTCCAGAACTGTGAGACGATAAACTTCTGTTGTTTGACGGCATGTAGTTTGTGGTGCTTTGTTATAGCAACCCTACAAAATTCATATTCTTTCCATCAGACCACGCAATCAATCCCAGTCCTTCACATTGAATAATGACCTTGTTGATTGCCTCCTTGTCTTCGCACAGGGATGGCACAAAGGCCAGTGTGCAGGGGCACAAGGACCATGAAACTTAGGAAGCTTGAGCTGCAAAGGCCCCTCACTAATGAGGCCCACTTTGAGGACATGGGAGGGTCTCCATCTTTGTGTCCACATGATTATACATTTTCATAAAGTTTTCAAAAATGGTATTTTAACCATAGTCAGTCAAAGGAATGGTCGTTTCCCTTCCCAACTTTCCCTTGGGTCATGTTCCCTTGGTTCACAGCTATGAACCTTTTGGGATTCTGCTAAGAGGATGTAAATTTGGAGATACATTTAGTTTGGTTTAGTGGGATATATTAGTGTGTTTTTCAGCCACGCACATGCATAGTTAAGTTATTGCTAGTTCTCCCAATGTAGATGACTTTATGAAACTCCCCTCCCACTCACTGTGTCAACTCAGTAAAGTGAAACAAAAGTGCAGGCCTACCCCTGCATCTAGCGGGGAGGTGTATCCAGATACTGTTCTGTGAAGAATTCTTTGAATCTTGTGTACTAAGATTGGAGAATTTGGTGCTCATCAACTCCTCGTCAAAATGGAAGTCTCTCTTCTGTCAGAAATATACTTCAATAATATAATGTATACAACGATAAACACTCCTTACGTGCTTATATTGTAACTAGAGGCCTGGTGCATGGATTTGTGCACTGGTGAGGTCCCTTGGCCTGGCCTGCATCCTCTTGCAATCCAGGACCCCTCAGGGGATGTCAGACTGCCAGTTTCGGCCCAATCCCCACAGGCCAGGCCAAGGGACCCCACCAGTACATGAATCTGTGTACTGGGCCTCTAGTATTCATATAAGATCTTTGGTTAATCTCTTCCCACCCTCCCCCCTTCCCTCTGAGATTCATCAATCTGTTTCATGTTTCCATGCCTGTGCATTGAGCATCTGCCTCCCTGGTGGTCAGTGCACATCATAACTGCCAGTCCAACAGTCAAATGGTTGAGCAGTCACTCACTTAGGCTTTTATATATACTAGAGGCCCAGTGCATGAAACCATGCACTCGGGAGGTGGGGGGCGGGCGGCTCTCAGCAGTCCTGGCCTGTGCCCTCTCACAGTCCAGGAGTCCTAGGGGGATGTGTAACTAATGGCTTAGGCCTGTTCCCCAGGAGGAGGGGCCCAAGCCGACGGTCAGACATCCTGCCACTGCTGCTGCGTTTGCCAGCCATGAGCCCGGCTTAGGACTTCTGGCTGAGCAGTGCTACTCCTGTGGGAGTGCACTGACTACCAGGTGGTAGCTCCTGCATTGAGCGTCTGCCCCCTGGTGGTCAGTGCGCATCACAGTGACTGGTAGTTCCACCATTCAGTGAATTTGCATATTAGCCTTTTATTATATAGGAAGGAGGATAGATAAGGGTTTTATAAACAGAATTTAATCTGAATTCTTGTGTTTATGGGACACAAACCAGTAGAATCCTATAAATAGCGTGCCCATTCAGCATGCAATGGGCATGCATATTAGATTGTATTAGATTGTATATCTTGTAATCAAGAAATGTCCTGAAATCTTACAAGACAGTATGAAAACAAGTAGATAAAAGTTTTCCCAGACTTGACAACCCTATAAATATATGTAAAATCACCAGTAATTTGTGAAACTGAAAGTAACATTTCAAACTATTATTAATACAAATCAACTTTTTTTTTTTTTGGCCTGAAGATCAAATTTTCTGTTTTCTCTCTAGAAAATATCATACAATTGTTATTTTGTGAAGGGTTAATAAGAGAATATGGAGCCAAAACTGTGGAGGAAGGAAGTAGGATGTGCCAGGCAACTGTTTAGTAATAATATTAGAGTATATGTATGAATTTTGTGATACTGTGGTATTAGCCCACTTTGTATATTTCCAATTTGTTATACTTTTTTTCTCTCAATCTAAAGAAATATTCACTTTTGTACCAAATTTTATATTTCTCATTTTTCTTAATGAGGGCCTTCTCCCTAATTATGTAAGTCAGATCTGCCCTTGCTAATACATAATTATGATTGACATGATTTGTTCACCGAGTTTTATTAAAAGCCAACTGCAGGCAGGGCAATGTGGAGATGCTTTATGGTATAGTGTTAAAGTGAGAAGAGACCATGGCTGGAGTTAGGGGTCCAGAGGTCCAGTTCTAACTATCCCGAAGAGAGCTAGATGGGATTAGGCAAGTGCCTCCCCCTCTGTAAAACTTGATTTTTTGTCTGGCCAGTGTGACTTACCTAGTTGAACATCAGCCCATGCATCAGAAGGTTGCCAGTTCAATTCTGGTCAGGACGCTTGCCCGGTTTGCAGACTTGATCCTCAATACAGAGCATGCAGGAGGCATCCAATCGATATTGCTCTCTCATCGATGTTTATATATTTCTCTCTCCCTCTCCCCTTCTCTCACTGAAAAAAATTAAAATATGTTAAAAATAAATAAAATAAAACTTGGTTTCTTCTTCAGTTAAATCAAGTTTGTATTTAAGCTTATCTTCACTTGACGATTTTATGAACATGCATTTCAGAGTTAGACCAAACATTAATATTATTTGTGAATAATATTACCACCATCTGGTTGTTTCTGCTAGAAGTTTATGATCTGCGGAGCCAAGGTTGGTCTTTGGTTTGTAGCGATTGGCAATGTTTGTTGGCAGTTCTCTTCCTTCGTTTCATAGGTTGGCTTACATCTTGGGCCAAATGAGCCCATTTCTGATTACTGATTTGTTGAAGTTGTGCCTGTGGGTTACCACGCCTGATAGGTAGGTTGCCATCTTGGTTTTATTGGTCCTCTGACAAGTCCTGCTCAGGGGACCTGTGTTAAGTCATACTCCTGCCTGGCCATCCCTGGCATGATTCCATGACTTTGTTTTCATGGACCCCAACTTCTAATACAACACTATTTGATGTTTTGACTATGCTGACTGTTCCAGATGCTGGCTATGATTTCTGTCACAGGGATAATGTTTATTGACATTGTTCTGTAGTTCTTTGGTTTGCTAAGAAATCATCTTCCATATAAATGTCAAAAAACAAAATTTTCATCAACCAGCTAATCATTATCTCCTCTGAGAAAATTAGCAGCTTGTGCTGCAGTCTACATTTCTATTTTTATTTTCATGATTTGGTTAAGCAATGATCATTTTATTCATTCCACACTTGTTGATTTGACTCATTCTCCCTCCTTTCCACCAAAGACTAGAGCTGTATTTGCAAATGCAATAAGGAATTCTGAGCACATCAAAATGTCAGTTTCTAAGCCTGGCAAGATCATAATTTGTATTTGGGTTTGATTTTGGTTTCCAAAGATAACTTAAGAAGGTGTCAACAGCCTTAATAAGGTCAGTTACATAAGCAGGTGGTTTGAGAACGAAATGTCAACGTTGGTAAAAAGCTGCTAATCTGGTTCTTGGAAGAGGTGTCTTAGCTGGGGCACAGACCTTTTCAATAGGAGCTCCTGTCCACTGTGACTGTTTTGGAAGATTACACAGAGTCTGTTACATGATTAGTTTCCCAACTCCATAAGTATTTGCTAAGGCACTGGATGAGAAGCTGCTTACCACTCTGCAGAGATGATGCAGTTCCACGGAGGCAGCATTAGAAGGAAGAAGATGAAAGTTATGAGTCAACGTGACCCAGAAAGAGAAGCCATGCCTTTGAAGTTCCACCTCAAGGATGGCAGGTTGATAGATGGTGTTGATCCGTGCTGGCTTGGCAGAGCGCTGAGGGAGCAAGAGAAAAACAACAGCTCAACTCCCGCATGGTTCTTCTGCGAGCCAGGAGACATGCACCCTGTTTAATGAAAAAAGTGGTCACTTGGTTGCTACTACAAAAAGTAAGCGTAAGGATGAGTCATAAAAGCAGTGAGACAATAGAAATTGTATGGAACAAATAGCACAAACTATAATCATATATCAATCTATTTTTTCTGTCACTATATAGGTGGGTTAAATTACTAGCAGTAATGCAACAACAGTGTTAGATTATGCGGAAAGTGTCCTGGACTGGACATTTTACTAATTAATTAATTTAATCATTGAAATAATAATTTATTTTTATTGATTTTAAAGAGAGGCCTGGAGAGAGGGAGAAGGGAGGGAGGAGAGAGAGAGAGAGAGAGAGAGAGAGAGAGAGAGAGAGAGAGAGAGAGAGAACTGATTTGTTTTCCACCCACTTAAGCATTTATTGGTTGATTCTGGTATGTGCCCTGACTGGGGATAGAACCTGGAACCTTGGCACGTTGGATCGACACTCCAATCAACTGAGCTACCCACTCAGGGCTCAAACAATAATTAAAAAAAATATTTTTATTGATTTCAGAGGGGAAGGAGAGGGAAAGAGAGATAGAAACATCAATGATGAGAATCATTGATTGGCTGCCTCCTGATACCCCACACTGGGGATCAAACCTACAACTTGGCATGTGCCCCGGCTGGAAATTGAACCACGATCTCCTGGTTCATAGGTCAACACTCAACCACTGAGCCATGCTGGCCTGCTCAAAAAATAATTTTATTGAGCATCTGCTATGCACTAGGCCATTTCTAAGTGTTGAAGAATCCAAGATAAATAAAGTAGGCCTGACTGTACGGAGGTCAGTGTGAGGAGACAGATAAGTAAACCAATACTACAATGTAGTTTGCAATGCCCATTGACAGAGTACTTGTAAAGCACCCAATTCATTCTAGTGAAGGAGAGTGGCCCAAATTGTAGGAAGCCTACCCAACCACCATTCTCCTCATTCATTCTGGCCAGTGGAATACTGCTGTTGTCCTGTGTGAGCTGCACTCAAAAAAGAGAAGCTTCCCCCAGTCATAGGCAAACCACAGTAATCCTTTCCCTTTGCTGGTGCAATTGGTCTAGGGTGAGTCAGTGACCCAGACCTACCTAATGGGACCAGAGGGGAATTTGCTGGGAAAGATTTTCTTCATATATATATGATGTTCAAGGGGAAGACCTCATTTCTTTCTGTGTTTGGAGGTGGTTTTGTGTGGATCTGATGTTTGGAGTCAAGGCACACATTTTGAGACCATACAGAGAAAGCAGAACAAAGAAAAGTCACAGTTTGACTCAGGCTAGGCTTGAAGGATTCTCAGGGCTTGGGGGGAAGTGGGTTCCTTCAAGTGGAAGACTTGTGGTTCCTTTGGTGCATTCGAAGTGAATTAATTGAATGAAAGTCTCTTAGTTTAATGGGTTCAAAGAGTTAATAAGATATCCAATATTATCAATTACTTTCTTGAAAGTTACAATATTCTACAGCAGTAGTTCTCAATCTTCTGGCCCTTAAAATATAGTTCCTCATGTTGTGACCCAACCATAAAATTATTTTCATTGCTACTTCATAATTGTAATGTTGCTACTGTTATGAATCATAATGTAAATATCTGATATGCAGGGTGGTCTTAGGCGACCCCTGTGAAAGGGTTGTTCTACTACCAAAGGGGTCGTGACACACAAGTTGAGAACCGCTGTTCTAGAGGAACATAATTATATGATCATTTTCTAGCACGGGTATTATTATCTCCACAACTCAATATTTGATACCACATAGTATCAGTAGAGACTGTGGAGGAGGGTTGACAGGCATTTTTGGGCTCATCTTTATCAAAATGCTAGACAGTCTAGCAGGGCCACTGTTCCATGACTTATTTATAACCTATGATCTTAAACTCAGTTGGGAGACAACTCCTATAAAGAGGTTGCTTATGGCACTGATTTACCCGGGGGTAGTAAAATCCACACATTAACACCATTTCCTTCATTAGAGACTGGCTGTTGAAATGTTCCTGCTTTCTTGCCAAGTTAAGAAATTTACACCAGTGGCAGCAGCAGTCACCAAGCCTAACTCAAGGTCTATTTCTCTCCCATGAAGCAAATTAAAACCAAGAAATTGTAGGATTGCTTTTCTATTATTTTCTCCTGGGGGTTTCTCATGCTGAGAGCTAAGAAGTCAAAGATTTCTGGATCTTTCCAGAATCCATTCTTCAAAAAGAGGTTTTCCACCTTTACTCCCAAGAGTGAGATGATCCAGCCTACATATGCAGTTTCATTAGACCAACATGTAACCTGAGGCCTGCTCCTGACCGGTGTGGTCCCGTTTTCCTCTTTTTAAAAAGATGTCACTTTATCTGTACCTTTCTTTGTGTGAATTCCATGGATTTGTTGGGCTTGTTCTTTTAGGACAAAGGTATTACCTGTGACTTCACTTACAATAATGGTTCCATCTGGAAACTCACCCAGTAATGGTTCTGAGTAGTTAGGTGGCTCTTCCCGTCTGGAATCTGAGGTTTTTGTAACCATTTGGCAGAGCTGCCACCGTCTCCTGCATGTGGTTTCTCCAAGTGCTCTCATTAGAGACTCTTTCTACAGCTGTAAGAGCGTGCCTCTCAACCATTTCCTCAATTTTGGATTCCTTTGCAGGTGGGGAGAGGGGAGAGGCCATTCTAGCCAGCTCTGCTAGATGTCATCCCTTTTCCTCCTGGTCCGTTTATGAGTAGCAGAGCCGGATGTGCCTCCTTTTGCCCTCTGTGTCCATCTACCTTGTCTCTAAAACCCCAATCTTTCTCCTAAGGAAATCTTTCTCTTCCTCCGGATTAATCAGTCCGTCTGCTTTTATTCATCTTTCATTCTCTCGTTGCTTCTATTTAGATAATAAGACAGAAACGTATTTTGACAGCCAATCCAGTTCCTCCTTTCTGAGAAAGTTTCTGAGAAAACCTGCTTCCAGACATACTGTTTTGGGCTCAGACCTTCTAAATTGCCATCTTAACTTTTGGGTTGATAGTAATTTCACTGAAGTGTGTTTGTGTTTTTTTTGCGGGGGGTGTGTGTTTATTAGTGTTTCTTAAAAATATAAACCCAAAAATACTAGAGGATTCCACAGGTAGCAAAATCTCAGACATAAACTGAAAGAATTTCTTCACCGACACAGCTCCTAGGGCAATGGAAGCTAAAGGAAAAATAAACAAATGGGACTATATCAAAATAAAAAGCTTCTGCACAGCAAAAGAAACCATCAAGAAAACAACAAGAAAGCCCACTGCATGGGACAATATATTTGCCAATGATATCTCTGATAAAGGTTTAATCTCCAACATTTACAGGGA
>PVJC01038363.1:0-16785 GCA_004026665.1 Murina feae | reverse complement strand
GGGGGGGGGGGGGGGGGGGGGGGGGGGGGGGGGGGGGGGGGGGGGGGGGGGGGGGGGGGGGGGGGGGGGGGGGGGGGGGGGGGCGGGGGCGGGTCCCTGAGCGCTGACGTCCCGAGCAGTGCTGGGAAGTATAGGCTGTGTTGTCACGCCGGTGTCAGTCTGATGAAGATTGGCATCAGGTAAGCTGTCATTCATTTCCATGTCAGAGCAGCTTCTGCAGGCGGCGCGGCTGCGGGCGGCTGCCTCGGAGCGCGCGTGTTTTATTCCGGTCCCCAAGCCGGAGTATTATTCATTGCGACAGGGCGAGGAGGAGAGCGAGCGAGCGAGCGAGGGAGGCAGCGGGTGGAGAGAGGGAGGCGGCAGGGAGGAGGGAGCAGGGAGCGGGGAGGGAGCGCGCAGAGAGAAGCTGGGGAAGCGCCGGCGAACGCGGAGCGGGCGAGGCTGGGGAGGAGGCGGTCCAGCGTCCGGCCGCCCAGCGCGCAGCCCCGCGGTGGCCGCTGCCTAGCCTTTGAGGGCAGGGGCCTGGCGAGCATTGTCCGCGTGGGAGGAGGACCGCCGGGCCCGAGGCCCCGGAGCGGCGGGCGGGGAGCTGTTCGGGGACTGAGAGCAGGGAGAGCGCGCTGGCCAGAGCCCAGTGCGGCCGGCCGGTCGGGGCCAGGCGCTCCTCCGGGGAGGCCGGCTCCAGGTTCGCTTTCTCCCGGCTCCGGGCGCCCTTTGGGCCGGCGCTGCTGGTGCACCCAATCTGGGGCTGCCTTTGGGCGGCTTGAAGCGGGAGCAGCCTCGGACTCGGGCCGGGCGACCGAAGTCAGAGCCGCCGCCTGACTCGTCTGGCCTGGGCGAGTGGGCTTTGCAGGCGAATCCGGGGGACTTCGGAGCACGAGTCTGGAAAGTGGGATCTCCGGGGCCAGTTTAGGGAACCCGGCCCTGCAAGGAGCGATAATTCGTGGGGTTACGGGCTTTGGACGGATTGTTGGGAGACCTTGGTGAGGTGGTTGAGGCGTGGGGCCCACGGCGAGGTTGGGAGTTAGAGTCCTGGATCGAGCCCTCCAGGCGTAAGTTCGTAAAAGAGGGGGTGGAAAGCAGAGGGCGATGGGGCAGGGTCGGGAGTGTGCCGCGCAAAGTTTGCGTCTCATTCGGCTTCGGTGTGCGGCTTTGCCAGCTCCTGAACCCGAGGGAGAAACGAGGGAATGGGCTTCCCTTTCGGGGTCTTAGAGGAGCCTGCACGGCAGGGAGACCCGGGCTCGGGGTGGGAGTGTGGCAGGGCTGGGAGTGGTGGTGCATCAGCCCGAATTAGGGCAGGGGTTCGGGCCAGGCTGGAGTTTGGGTGATAGGGTCCAGGCTCACTTTAGAAGCGTGAACGGGCTACTGAGTAGCTTAAGGGTGGAATCTACACCCCAGCCAGAGCTGGGAGCTGGAGTTGGGGGCCTGGAGTTACATCTGAGGCTGGAGTTGGAGAAGCGGGTTGTGTTTTTTTTTATTATTTGTTTTGTTTTTAGGATTTAGGTACGGGATCACGAATTTTTATCGGGGTTGATGCTATTGAAATTTGGGGGTGGTCGTGCGCGTTGGGCTTCACTCTCCGTGGGTGGAAAAGCATTAACGTAGGCGGATGAAAGTAGTTGATCCGAGCCATGGCAGGCGATCCCCGAATTTCTGCTGCTTCTCCCGGAAAGAGGATCTTGAAGAGAGGATTCGAGGTGCTCAGGACCCGGTCTTAGGAGAAAGATTCCGGGAAGCGGACATATCGATGGGACGATGGGACGTTCTGGGTGAATTGACAGGGCAACCACGCAGGGCTCGAGGTGGATCCTAGGACTGTGGCGGCGCCTCGGGCTCCAGGAGTCACTCCGGGTCTGCGGGTCTGCGGGTCTGCGGGCGGAACACACCCGGGCGGGTTCAGGTTGCCCGCAGGGGCCTTGGCCCGCCCCGGGGGCCAACAGCGAGGTGCCACAGCGCAGCGGGTTGTCCGGGCTGCGAGCTGAGCTGCGGCCGAGGGCAGGGTGGACTCAACTCCGAAGCCCTGATTTGAGTCGCGGGCTCTGGACCCGTAGGCGCTGCCAGGCTTCTCTCGGCCCGGCCCGGAAGCCCACGCGCGAGGCCGCGGAAGCGATGTTATGCCTGGAAAAGGGGGGAGTTCAGGGTCCCCTCCCCTCCCCCTCTTGTCCCCGGACTTCTCCAGCATGTTAACTTCTCGGATAGCAAATGCTGTCCAACTGGTGGAAGACAATAGCTTCGTATTGTAGACAGATTTAGGTGACCCCCCTCCCCCAAACTGAGAAAATGATGGTGTTCAAACACAAAAAGATAAATTACGCGAAGCCTAACCCCCAAGACCTCCCGTTTATTCTGCCATTCTGGCCTTCGCGAGGCCTGGGGCCTTGGGGTAAGGGAGAGGTCTCCTGTTTTGGACTCTGGATCTCTCATTCCAGCGGCACGGGGACCTAGGCTCTGGCCTAGCTCGCGGGAGAGAGAAGTCCCGACTCCGGAGGGAGAATGTCTCTCCGGGAGAGAGAAGTCCCGACTCCGGAGGGAGAATGTCTCTCTGGCCAACGAGGGAAGCAGTGTGTAGGGTGGTGCACGGGAGGGAGGTTTGAAATTTCCTCCTGCAATCTTGAGCTCAACCTCCCGGCCCTCGTACCCGTCCCCTCGTACCCGTCTCTGGGACTGCCAGATTGCGCCCGGGCACAAGAGACCCGCGGCCCGATCCACGAGTGGCCACGGCCGCCTGGGCGCCGTAAGCCGTGCTCCGTACTGTTGTTCTGCGGGCTTGGAATTCTTGCACTCTCTCCCGCCGAGAGCCTGCGTGCAGGAGGGAGCCGTGACCCCACGGAGACTCCGGGTCTCCGCCTCTCCTTTGTGAGCTCCGAAGACTTGAAAGGCGAGAGAGAGAAAGAGAAGCTGCTCAGAATAAGGGGCAGGGGGTTACTGGAGAGAGATGGGCTGGCCAGGGCTCACAGTAAAATGCCTCGTGCAAATTGCACTGAAGTGTACCGGACTTGAGACTGGCTGTTTTATGATCCTTTCTAGGAGTTTACTGCTCTCTGCTTTTAAGTCTATAGATTGCTTTAAGTTAATGAAAGTGCTGCTTTCAAAAGGAGCTTTTATTGTGGGGCCATGATGAGTCCAGTCCCTCCCCTTTACTCTTCCAAAATGGGCCTCTTTAAAAAGAGAGAGACTCCTGGAGTTCCCACAGGGACAGAGCTGGGGCAGGACACCCTCGTGACAATGAGGATGAATAAAAATCAATGTCCAAGTAATTCAGAAAGATGAGTTTCCTTCTTTTCCAGTCCAGTGTCCTCTATACATTCCTATCTTGCCTTTTGGACTTTCACTGAGTCTGACTACAAATGTTGCTTGGTCCCTCCCCCATAAACCCCTTCTCAACATTGCTTTATATAGAGCTGACCCAATTCAATTAAATTCAAACTGGATTTCAGGATTTCAACTGGCTGCCAAATCAAACTCCAACTAAAATATTGGGGCCTGGGGCAGGGGCTCTGTCTTCCCTTTAGTAAGACGTGCTAAAATGTCAGGGAGAAAATCTAACCCTTGAGAAGAAATGTGCAAAACTATTTTTTTAGCACTTTTCTCTTTTCCAATCTGTTTGGCACAAAAGGTGAGATGACAAGGTTTTTGACTAGGTCCTAACACAGAAACTGCAGTGGGGCTGGGCTGTGGCTTTGACCGCATGTCATAACCATTTAAACTGTGGTTAGCTGTTCAAAGCTTCTCCAAGCTGGGTTTCATTAGCTCTACACCAGTTGCCTGGAAGTTCAGTAGCAATAAATTGTATAAACACATTTGAAGTAAGTTAGTGATGAAATAAGGAGAATTACTGTCTTGTGAGTGGAGAATCCTGAATTCATGGAGTTCTAGCTTAACTGGAAACATACCTCCTCTCCCTTGGCCTTGATGTTTATGGGTGTACCAGAGTGTGTGTTAAATTTCTTTCTGCCATGTCCATCTTCAGCGTGGGGCTGTAACTCATTAAAGACCAAGGCATGCCTAGAAAGCAAAAAGGCTGAGTTTTAAAGCGGCTTCTATTAGCCTGGTTCAGAAACCAAACCAAACCCATCAACCTGACTTCCTTACTCTGGGTGAATGCAACACGCCCCATGAACAGCAGCAGAGCAGGCCAAATTAGATTTTTAAATGTTAGCGGCTTAATAATACTGTGTTGTTAGCAATTGAATTTGTTTTTATTAAAGAAACAACCTATAAAATTTATAGGCTTCCAACATGTTGCAAGATTTCCATGCTATTTATTTAGCACCCCCCCCCATTCTATCTCCAATTTCAGACTTTTGTTCCCGATTTATTTAATGTGGAACACATTTTCTAAATTAATTTGAGGAAGGTGAGAAATGCTGTTCTAAGTTTTCCTTTTCCTATACTGTGTGGCACAAGGCCTGCGATGCTGAGATATATATAAACGTGTGATGCAATTGCTAGAGGTGATGGCATGGGAACCAGAGTGTCTGATCAAACAAAATGTAGATCAGAGTATGGAGAGGGAGAAAATGAATCATCGTGAGCCACCGTTAGCCTTGATTATAGCCAGCACACCACACTTTGCATAAAACACTTCACATGAGGTTCATGACTTACTGAAGACTGAATTCTGTGGAGAAGCAGAATTTAGAGGGAGGAGCCGCACTGGCTGGGTTCTGGCCAGGCTGCTTGGCCAGCTTGTTGCAATGGGGATCTGCTAATTTAATTAGACCTAATACCTGGTGGGAATGGTGGAAGGAGATAATCAAGGTTGGCAGGTCAGCATGCTGAGCTAGTGTTTAGGCTGAAATTTGGGGGCCGGGCAGCTTTATGCCCTGTTACTGCCTGGCTGCAGGACTCCAGCGGGTCATTTAACTTCTGGATCTTGGTTTCTCCGTCTGTAAAATGAGCGTATCACACACACTGCTTCCGAGGCTCCTGAGTGAATCCTGCAGGGATCGTACCGGGCGCACTCAAATAACAAAGGGAACGAGAGGGAAGGCTTTGAGCAGCGGTCACAATCCACAGTGTGTTTTCTTTCCCTGTTTGGTTCCTTTCCCCAAAGCTCTCAGGAGTTCCAAGACTTGGGTGAAAGGGTTGACCTCCTGCCTTCCCTTACATCCTAGAATTTTGGAAGCCCTGCTGTGATTCCCAAAACCACCTGCACTTCATCAGGAGGGACAATTAAGTTGCTGCATTGGGGGAACTGGAATGCTTGTTCCCCACGGTGTTACCTGGAATGGCTTTCATGCATCAGATGAACACAGAATCTGACCTATCAGAAATCCAGCCCCTTCTCTATGTCACGGGGAAGAAGAGGCCTGAGCACCAACTGGTGTGTGACATCTGGTCAGGGTAGGGGGGATGGGCGCTGGTCCAGAGCTAGCCGCTGCCTGACCCTTGCTTAGCAGTCTCCATGCTGGCAGATCAAAGCAGATTCTGGGCCAGAAAGCCCACGAAGTTACAGCCGGCCCTTCTACAAAAGTGCATGTCCTTGGACACTCTACTGCTGTGCCTGGTTTTTCAAAGCCGGCCTTGATTCTGGAGACGTGGCTCCAGCGAAAGGCTTGCCTTTAATTCTCTGTCTGTGGGGACTTCTTGGGGTAATTTTTTTCTCCACACAGCCTCCTCCTACAGTCACGGGCAACATCTTAGTCTCCATTCTGATTGGAGGTGAGAGCCCGGTTAAGGGTAGAAGGAACCACCAGTTTGTTAAGAGAAACCATGAGAGTGGGAAGGTCTAGTCCTTCTAACAGATCCTGCGGGAGTTAGGGAGATCCAAGCCCCAGACCCTTGAGAAGAACTTGCTTCGTGAACTCGCTGCAAACGCCGGCCGCCGCCGTGTCTTCAGGGGGATCTGCTATTTGGCTTGGAAGCCTCACCGCAGGCCCTGCCTGCCTGGGTTTCTAATTACACGAAGGACGTTTCTGCTAAGACCTATCTCACTAAAAACACATCCCTGTGTGTAACAAGAAACCCTAAACCAGGCAGGATATTTTAAAACTGAAGCAGTGAAGATTAGATTAAGTCTCCACCAAACAGCTTCGTTCTCGTATTATTTTTGGCTGGAATGTGGAAAAAAGCAGCTGGCCCTGGGGCCCCGAGCAGACTGCGAGGGTTCCGATGGAGCTGGGCTGGGTGGCGTAATTGTTAGTTTCTCTGCTTAATAGGAATGTGGCCAACTTCAGTGCCGCTCAGTCAAGGCAGTGGGGGACTGAGGGGACCCCAGGGTTGGGGAGGGGCCAAAGAGTGGCCCAGGTCACAGGCCACTGAGGACACTTCTAAACTCCCACCCTGTTAGGATCTGGTCTTTCAGGTTCAGCTTATGCTTCCACTCCCAGTCCCATCTTGTGCCTAGTACACCCATCGATGCTTCAGGAGGCCTTTGGAGGAACTTTAATATTGAGTCCTTTTCTAACTGGAGAGGAGGGACAAATAGTTGTCCAAGATTCCTGGAAGTGGGGCCCAGGAACCTGGCATCACAAGCTTGTCCTGTCCTGCTGGGGACAGGCAGCGTGGTGTTCCTTCATCCAGCCAGGATTCAGTGTCTCCTGTGTGCCTGGCACAGTGCTAGGCACTGAGGACTTAGCTGCAACAACAAATGGAACAGGTACATGTAACTATCGATTCCCTGTCCTCAAAGAGCTTGCCTGCTGTGGAGACAGAGTATGGGCTTAGCATCAGGTAGAACTGCCCTGAGAGCCTGGCTCTGCTAGTTACTAATCAGATGACTTTAGACAAGTTGTTTAACATCTTTGATCCAGCTTCCTCCCCACCCCTTGTAATGTGGGAAATAAAAATATAAAGCTCAAAGGATTGTGGGGTGAGCATTTGTAAAGTCCCCAGCACGGTGTCTGGCACATAGGAGAGACTCGATCACTGTTGGAGAACCCCCTCCCGGTTATGTTGGACTGAGCATCCAGCGGCCGGACTACCCAGCTTACCACTCTACTTCCATTGTGCTTTCCTGGGGCATGGCCTGGCCCTTTTGCAAGTCACTGGCACCATCAGCAAGTGTGGAACAAACAGCTGGTGACATGGAGGCCTGGTGCTGCCCAATGCCTACGGACTCTGGCTGGGCTATGGTAGAAATATACCTGCCCTCTTGTTGTTCGAGGGTGGACAGACACATAAGAGGTGACATGCAGACACACTGAGGTGACATGGAAAAAGGCACAGGTTGCCGTTAACCAGAGGAGGGAGAGGTGGATGGGATGCTACTGAGTGACCAGCGTGTAGATAATCAGGGAGACTTCAAGGTGCTCACAGGGATGGCTGAGGCAGCCTGAACCAGAGTGTAGACCAGCCCCCTCTGAGCATGCCAAGGGGCCAACACTGCCTCAGGAGTACCACCTGGGCCTCCCTGTTGGGGACTGGCCTCTGTCACACACTGAGGGATCCCTGAGAGGATTTTATGCTTACTTCTCAGTGGGTAGAACCTAGGCTAATGACAGTACATGAAGCAAACGGATCCACCCCTGACTACAGCATACTATTCCTGCTTTTTCTCAGCCAAGAGAGCAGATAGGCCCACACCCAGTCCCCTTAGGGACCATGAACCTGACCAATGTCACAGTGGTTGGGATGGTGGAGAGTATAGGGATTTGGTCTGGGCATCAGAGGATGGTAGACGGGGCTGTAACTGATCTCTGGATGTCAGGTGAGGAGCTTGAAGTTGCTCTCAGGAGCCCCTTTAGCTTCGGTGTTTTCTCCTGATTGTATTGCTTTATTTGTGGGCAATCATTGACTCCTTCTTACCCCAGCAGCACCCCCAGGCAGGCAGCATGAACACACACAGCTGCAGAGGCACCATTCCAGGGCATGGCCCCTGGGTTGCCCTTGTGTGTAGGGTCTCAAGACAGTAGAGCAGTTGGCGTTGGCTTTGACTTGACTTTCTGGAGTGAATGGATGTTTCCTAGCAATAGGGGTGGTTCCATGGCCACAGCATTTTTAGCCTGAAGATTCACTGGCCTCTTCTACAAAGTGATGTTGGCTTCCTTTGTTAGATGGTGTGGTGCTGAGAGAAGGAACACAGGCTTGAGTGTTAGATTCTTCATCCTGACCCTGGTCCTACTACTGCTAAGCTGTGTGTCCTTCAGCACATCATTTAACCTCTCTGAGCCTCACTTTTCTTAGCTATATAGTCAGGATGATAATGACATAGAGCCCACAGGAGTATTGAAGAAACTATCTAAAAGTGTATGACATGCGGTAAGCTCATGGTGAATGTTAGTTTTCTTTCCTAATAAAGCACAGTCTCATGTGCTCTCTCGTCTAATCTTGTCAACTTTGTGATGCAGGTAAAATAGATATTGTCATATCATTTTACAGATGAGAGGAGTGAGATTGGTGGGTCTCAGAAGGGGATGCGAACTGTCTGCCTGTTCTTGAGGGAAGCGTGTTAATTAAAGTAGCCCAGGTTTACCCGTCACAACTATGGTCTTTTCTTTAGCCTTTGGAGACAGAGGAAGTGCCTTGCTGAGCTCTGAGAACTGCTGTGCCCTGAGCCCCCTATTCGTCTTCCCAGAATCTCTTTAAAGGAGCCAGATGAACACATCTTCCCATCACCCATATCTTTGTCTGGCAGACTCTGTGGAAAGTTATCAGCTATTATGGAAACGAAAACCTAGGGGTTCTATTTTTTTACTTCCACAAAGCCTTCAGTTACAGGTGGGGTGGGCTGGCCAGCGCAGAGGTGATGTGGCAGCAGACTTGGGTAGGGAGGTCGGTAATGGCAGTAGCTGGTGGTGACAGAGCTGCAGTGCAACCCAAGTGGTAAGGAGCCTGGGGTAAGGAGAAGGTACCCAGGGCTTGGCACCCATTGTCCTCTTGCTTACAGTCCTGGCAGACAGCCTGTTGGTAAGAGCCTACTGACTGATGAGAATGGGGGCTCTGCAGAGTCTCTCTAATTCCAGAGTGGCACAATGGGTCTGGGTCTAGTAGAGTAAGGGCAGTGAGCCCCACCCTAGAGCTTCTGCAGTTCATTGTGATTGTGCTGCTCGAGTCTAAGGCCTGTGCTGAGCTGCTCCTGCTCTTCTCAGGGGGGTGGTGCCCCCTGTGGATTATGGGTTCTAGTTTCAGGTCAGAAGCAACAAGGCCCAGAGATCCTGGATGTGTGCCCAGGGCCCTTGGGCATAAGTGCTTGATCACACTCCTGAGCCCTTCCCGGTGATGCATCTACCCATCCACAGCTGGTCTGAGCCCCCTCTTCATGAATGCCCAGTCATGGTCTGTGCGGGGCCTTGTCTTCTGGAAACTACACTGTTTCATCAGGAGCCTGAACAGATAACGTCCAAGGGAAAAGCTACTTGACTCGGACACCCTTGTAACTTCTTTGGATTGTAACATTGTCACTTTATAGAGCAGGAGGTTAAATGAGATTGTCCTCAAGGCCCCTCCAGGTCTACTAGGCTATGAGTACATGCTAAAGTGTGTGGTCCAGGCCCCTGAGCACCACAAACCTGGAGATGGGGCCACCAAGGGATGCTTAGCCCAGTGGACTAGGGCCTGCCTCATTCTCACTAGGTGAGAGGGGCCCTTCTGAGTCCTTCAGGCCTGAGGACACGGGGACAGAAATCAAGTAGGAGAGCCCACTAGCATGGGCCTTCAACGCCACTGCTCTCCTGTGGCCTGTGTAGAGGTGGTGGTCTGGCCCTATTGCCTCAATGCGAGCCCCTTGCCCATGGTGCCTCTCTCAGCTCTGGGAGGGCGAGACTCACCTAGGACAGCAGTCCCTGGGGCATTCTTCACTGGTGTGATCTGGAGGAAAGGCCAGGAGCTCTATGGGTTCCCTCCTCCCTCCACCTTCCCTGGAGGCCATTCCCAGGGAAAGTGATTTGCTCCTTACGCAGGCATAGCTCTCCTCAGGGGCGCCCGCATCCTTTGGAACTGCTGAGTGGCCATTGGACTAGACTGCTACCTCCCACTGACTTCCACATTGTCAGGAAAGCCCCTTTCCAAGCCGGACATCTGGTCTCCTGAATACTTCTCAGCCTTCCCATTTGCTTTGGAAGGCAGGGGTGGAAGGAGAACTTCAGTCGTCTGGGGAGTGCCCTTAGCTGGGAAGTGTGGCAGGGGAGAGTGGAGCTGCCTGGCATTCCTTTTGCACAGAGCCATGGGGCTACCCCCGCCCCCCCAACCACGTAGAGCAGGACTCTTCCTGGCAAGAGGGATGGCTGCCACAGGCTCTCTCATAGATCAAGGGAGAAGGATTTGCTGAGCTCTGTGGTGTTTGGGTAGCTGAGCAAGGCCACAGATTGGAGGCTCCTTCGCTGTGTGCTGGAACCTGTGCAGAACAAGCCAAAGGCTTGAGTTTGAGACTTGACTCAGCCGTATGCTCACTGGGTGACCTTAATAGCTGGCCCCACTTCCCTCATCAGTAAATGATCGTAATAGTGCCATTGGGGCTGTGGGAGTTAATGTATGTGGATGTGTCATGCGCATTATACACACACAAATGAAGCGCCTTCACCGTGTCTGGCATGTAATGTGTGGGGAGAAAATTGGTTGGCACAGACTCTATGATTCTTATTAGATTAAAGTGGAGCACATACACCCCTCATACTCACTGAGTGACGAATGAAAACGTGACCTGCGTGACTGCCCCACGGCCGGGGTAGGAACCACACCCTCTGGGTTTTCTCCACATTGTGGCAGAGTCCACAGACCTGAATTGCGTGCCTACCATGTGCCAGTGGTTGTTCTCACTTACGTTTTTCATCTAATCCAGTGCAGGGGCCATTTGGGTCCTGGTGTGTGTGGTGGCTGGGTCCCATCAGCCTGAACCAGGCCTTGGGTTCTTCCTCACTGGTAATGTTTATTCAGTTGGTTTTTTATTGAGCACCTTCTATGTGTCAGACCTTGCAGAAGTACTGGGATATGACTGTGCGTGGGACAGCCGGGGTTCCTGCCAGTTCACGGATTGTGGAGGAGGCAGGATTAAAGTTCATAAGTAATAAGTGAAACCATGATAAGGCCATGGAGGAGTCCAGGAAGTCAGGGGAGTGTGACTGGGGAGTGTCACCTCCTCAGCAGTCTGGGATGACATCTTGGAGTTTTGGTCCTTAGATGAGGTCCCTCCCAGGGAGAGAGTTGACCAATCTTTCCAACCCGAGGCTCCTTTTCCATCCCAGACAAGTACAGAACAGGCAAGAAGAAGACAGAGCGAGCCAGAAAAATCGTGCTGGGGTTTCTGCTCTCATAGGTGTGCCTCACAGATCATAGCTGACGCTGTTCCCACACACGCCCTGCTCCCCAATCACCATCATACTCCTTGAGGGCATAGCTTCCAGGAGGGGCCTTTTGAAAGAGCAGGCACTCCCTCTCCATTCTTCCTGCAGCCCCAGCTAAGGCCCTGATCATATTTGGGAGTACTTGGTGACCTTCACATCTTACCTAGTCTGATTTCCAGATTCAGCAGCATGAATTAGGGAGGAAAGGCTCACTCTTCTTTCTCAGAACCAGCCATGCCATTCTTCAGAAACACTGGGGGCAGTTTGTGCATATTTTGCAGTTTGGTACTTTGGAAGGGGCAGTGTGGAGAGGCGGGAGGGAGTGGCCAGAAAGTTTGATGGAGTTAAATCACTGAGGCTGTTAATCCGAAGTTACATGGGTATGAAAAGAAAGGTGCACTCAAGAGAATGGCCGTGGGTGCATAACAGGTCCTTGCTGAGATTCAGGCACCGCAGGGCTGGCAAAGGGGTATCTACTTGGATGGGACAGGTAGGGGTGAAAGTGCAGCCTCAGCTGCCTGCTGGATGTGCAATTTTTCAACCTCTTTGAGTCTTAGTCTCTTCCTTTTTGTGAACTGGAACTAGCATTGGCTCTTGCAAGGAGGTTCAATGAGATCACACAGCAAAGAGCCTGGCCTAGTCTCTGGCCTCTGGAAGGTACTCATATATGTGAATCCCTTTCCTATCATTTCCTTCTCACTCCCCACAGTGCTGGACAGAGACCAAAGTCCCCCTTTAGGAGGCGGTAAGACCCCGAGCCTCTCTGGGGGCACAGCTGGAATGGCTGTCTGAGACCACTGTAGGCTGGGGACAATGTCAGAGCCAGGCCGTTTCCAGGACAGTGGGGAGGCAGTGCTGGGGGTCTCCTGGAAGAGCTAGGCAGCATAGGTGACCTCAAGGAGGGATGGGAGGCAGAGTCTCTGAAACAGGGAGCTGGGGAGAAGAGGAGGGAGGAGGAAGGGAGAAAGGATGGACGTGGAGAGGGATGAAGGAAGGAGGGAGGGAGGAAATGAACATCTGTGAAGTGTCTACTATGTGTTTGACATTGAGCTAGTACTTTAGCACCCATTATTTGATTTTATACATTTAAAAGCATAGAATCTTAGAGTCATGAAATCTCAGAACTAGATAGGACATGTATTACAACCTCTGTATTATATCTACTCTAATAAAAGAGAAATATGCAAATTAACCATCACTCCGAGACACCTAAGCCATGCCCACCAGCCAAGCCACGCCCCCAGCCAATCAGAGCGGCTATATGCAAATTAATCCAGCCAAGATGGAGGCCGGCAGCCATGGAGCTAGAGCAAACAGGAGGCTTCCGTTGCAACTGCCTTCCTAGGCTGGCTCAGCCTCTGCTCATGGCAACAATGTTTCAATTATAGAAGCCACAGAGCTGAAGCAAACAGGAGGCTTCGTTACCTGCCTAGGCCTCCGCTTCAAGGCAACAAAATTTCAATTATAGAAGATAAATAAACCCCAGAAACCTGATTCCAGCCAGCCTTGCTGGGACCTTGGGTCAATGGGAGCTGTGGACATCCTGAAAACAGCCCTCAGCCCCTCACCCAGACTGCCTAGGTACCCCAGTAGGGACCTGAACCCTGAAGGGGCTGTGGGTAGCCTGAAAACGGCCCTCAGCCCCTCACCCAGGCTGGCCACACCCCCATGGGGGGAGGGTTCCCACTGGGGGGCTTGGCCAGCCTGCAAACAGCCATCAGTCCCTCACCCAAGCTGGCCAGGCACTCCAGCATGTGGACATTCCCCGAGGGGTCCCAGACTACGAGAGGGCACAGGCCGGGTTGAGGGGAACCCCCCCCCCACCCAGTGCACAAATTTTTGTGCACCGGGCCCCTAGTTATATATAAAAGTTGAAGCTCAGAGAGGAGCAGAAACTTGCTTAAGGTCACAGGTCATGCAGGAAATAAGTGCAGAGCTGGACTGGAAATTGCATGGCCAAGCCGTTGGGGCAGAGCAGAAAGAGCATAGACCTTGAATCAGAAAGACTGAGTCTGACCACAGATACATTTATAGGAACTTTCTTTCTGAGCCTGTTCTCTTAGCTGTAAGATGGAGTAGTCATTCTCAGTTCTAGTGGCAGCCATGACAGTGAAATGAGATAATTTGTGTAAAGGGCCTGGTGTGGCTTCAGGAACTCTGTTGGCTCAGGTCCTTTCCCCTTCCAGCCCTGCCCCTGCTTAGCTCACGGCTCTTGTCACCCCCCCACCCACAGAGCCCGCCAAAGAACTCTGAGCCAGCCCACCTTGTGCCCCCAGAAGGCCTGGGGGCATGCATTCATTCTTTCGCTCAGTTGGCCTTCAAGCCTTAATGGGTAGCTGGAGTGTGTGCCAGACCTTGTCCTGTTCCCGGGATAGGGACAGAAAGGTGAGCAAAAACAGATGTAACCTCTATCCTGAAAGATTTCACAGTTGGATGGAGCAGAGAGGCATTATTTTTTAAAAAGTCATACAAAGAAATATGAGCATACAGAGTGTAGACGGGAAGCACCTGAAGCTATGAGAGCATTAGCAGGAAGATTTTATTTTGAGAAAACAGGGAAGTCTCTGAGAAAGTGATACTTGTGCTGAGACCTACAGGGAAAGTAGGACATAAGTGAGGAGAACCAGAAGGAAAGAGTATTCCAGCAGGGGGAGTTGGGGTTGGGGTGGGGTTAGGGTGGGGAGAGGGCGTGGAACAGTAGGTATGAAGGCCCTGGGAGAGAGGAAGAGGTTGATAGATGGCAAGGGGGCTGGAGCAGAGTGACTAATGTGATCACAGAGCGACAGCTTAGAAAAGCTTGGACACTGTACCTTCGGGAGAGGTGGGAGAGACTGTGAGATTCTGAAATGGAGACCAGGCTAATGTCTGGCTGAAGGCTTGAGATCACCGAGCTTCAGTCTTCTGCCCCAGATGAAGGTAGTAATAAAAACCATAACTAGATTGCAGGTCCATGGTGGAGAGAGGGAAGTAAACTAAATAAATGAAAAAGGAACTTTGCCTTCATCCTATAAGTGAACAGTGTCAAATTCTTTCACGTGAAAGTGTTAATGATTTGAATTTCAGGGGAATAAAAGCCAAAGTCTTTACGTGGGTGAACCTGCACCTCCTTGTTCAACTCCTGTCACCATCTTCCCTCCCTGTGCTAATTGGAACACCTCAGGGCCTTTGCACTTGCTCCCCTCTGTCTGGAGCACTTTCCCTAGGTACCTGCCTGGCTGGCTCCCTCGCTTTTTCTAGGTATCCTCTCTGGTGTCACCCTCTCAGTGAGGCCTTCCCTGAAGGCCCATCAGAAATGAAATCCCCTTTCTCCCATCCTTGGCTCTCCCTGGTCCCCTCTATTTTTCTCCAATAATGATCAGCTATTTTCTCTTTTTTTTTTTCTGGTACTGTAATCCAACACAACGCTTGCACTAAGTAAGAGCCCAGCTAATGTTTGTGGAGAGCTGCTTGTGAAATGATTTGGTAGGGTCATTCAGAGATGCTTTTTTTTTTGATCCTCTGAAGCTGACTCATTGAATGTTGGAATTGGAAGGAACCAACTGGTCTTCAAATAACCTTCTCATTTAACATCTGAGTAAACAGAGGCCCAGAGGGTCAAGGGGCTTTGGAAGATCACGTAGCACAGAGCCAGGATGGGAACTGAGGCCTCTGGGGTTCACTACTGAACTCTGGCTACAGAGTTTTTTTTTGCGGGGGGTGGGGGGTGTTGCTTTGTGGGTTCTAACTTCCTGGGAGTTGGAGGGTGGAGGTATAGTCAGGTGAGGGGATGGCCTCAGGGCTCTGGTTTCCTTGAATTCTGCTTGTGGGGCCACATGGCCTGAGGAGCTGTAATTCCATTCCAAGATCTCTGTTACTGCTCAGCTCCTATGAGATGTTTTGGGGCCATCTTTCGGGATGTTGGTAAAGGTGACAGGTGCACACCAACAGGCAAACATGCATGTCTCCAGCACTCAGAAGTGAAGTGAATGAGCTGTCAGTCTCCATCAAGGTCAGCCCGCAGGAAATGATTATGAAGCTCATACTTGGTGTCTAATGTGGGGACTGATGCAAAGAAGTGGCAGTTTCTGGTCCTGCCACTGTAGCCTCCTCTTGGACCACCTCTCCCCAATGGAGGGTGAGCTGTGCTCATGGGACATTGACTCTTTTTTAAATTAATTTTTAACATGAACTTTTTAATGTTCAAATGAAACTAAGATGATAAAATCATTTCAAAGACATTCTAATTCACAAAATGAGGCCATTTTCTTCAGATCAACTATTTCCCTGGATTAGCCACACTACAATTGACCTTAATGAGCTGGGGCATCAGCAGATTTCATTCACTCAATGAATGGAGTGTTCATTAAGTGTGGGCAGGGAATGGTTTCATCCAGAGCAGAGAGCATGAATGGGCTATTACTCTGAGCTGAATGTGTCTGTTTCCTGTGGGACTTTCCTCTGTTGCCTGTGGATCTTCCATTTGCTCAAATATATTTTAATGTATTTAGCACCCACTGTGTGCTGGCCACCATGGAGGGAGACAAAAGAGGCTACGATTTGGCCTCTATGTGAAGGAGCTTACAGTTGAAGTGAAAGTTAAATGATTTTTGAAGAGTTACATAACAATAAGCGAGAGAGGTTTATCATAAGAGATGTTAGAGGACACGGAGGATTCATTTCCAGATGAGAGGCACTAATGAGAGTGAGGCTTTCAGAGGAAGGAGAGATCAAGGGGGCTGGAGGGATCAGAAGAGACTTCATGGAAGGAGTGGGTGGTGTGCCAAATCCCTGACACAGGACCTTACAGCCGGCTTGGAATGGGGGTATGACCAGCCCTATTTTTACATAAGGCAAAGGCCCAGGCCACGCAGCTGTTGAGTCTGGATCAGAACTCAGACCCACCTGCATTTGAACTTTTTCTTTTAGAAATCCTGTCTTGCATGAGCCACGCCATGTTGGATAGGGTTGACTAAGCAGCGAGCGGGGAACCCTAAACAAGGGCATGTGTGTAGAAAGATGGTGAGCAAAGACCATACTTTGTGGTAGGGTTTCAAGCCAAGCAGCCTGGAAGGGGGAAAGCCAACCTGGCCCAGGGGAGAGGAGCCCACAGTTCTGGGCTCCTTATGGGGTAGGGACCTGAGCCTTTGGAACTTCGCACGTGTCGATGTGTTCCCTGTTCTCCCCTTGGGACCTCTTTTCCCTACACTCAGGAATCAGAACGAAGATTGCTTTCCCGGCCTTGAGTTGGATGCTGGCTCAGTTGGATTCTTCCAAGAAGATCTAATAATCCCCAACATGATAACAACAATAACATATCTTCTATAATAAAAGCGAAACATGCAAATGTGACCATTACCACCAGCCAATCAGAGTGGCTGTATGCAAATTAACCCAGCCAAGATGGAGGCCAACAGCCACGGAACTAGACCAAACCAAAGGGTTCTGTTGCAACTGCCTGCCTATGCTGGCAGTTGGAAGTGGCACCAGGGCACCAGGAAGTGGGAAAGCAAGGTGGTGGGCCGGGGAGCGGATAAGAGGTGGCAGGGGGTTGGCAGCCTGCTTGGCAGCTGTCCAGGCCCTTTGC
>PVJC01038362.1:0-16786 GCA_004026665.1 Murina feae | reverse complement strand
CAAGTAGGATTTATCCCAGGGATGCAAGGATGGTACAATATCCGCAAATCAATAAACGTGATACATCACATAAACAAATTGAGAGATAAAAACCACATAACCATATCAATTGATGCAGAAAAGGCATTTGACAAAATCCAACACCCATTTTTGATAAAAACTCTCAGCAGGTTGGGAATAGAAGGATCATACCTTAGCATAATAAAAGCCATATATGACAAACATCCACAGCCAACATCATACTCAATGGGCAAAAACTAAAACCATTTCCCCTTAGAACAGGAACAAAACAGGGATGTCCACTCTCACCACTCCTGTTTGATATAGTATTGGAAGTACTAGCCATCATGATTAGACAAGAAGAAGAAATAAAAGGCATTCAAATTGGAAAAGAAGAAGTAAAACTGTCCTTATTTGCAGATGACATGATATTGTACATAGAAAACCCTAAAGACTCCATTAAAAAACTATTAGACTCAATAAATGAATTTGGCAATGTAGCAGGATACAAAATTAATGCCAAGAAATCTATGGCATTTCTATACATCAATACTGATCTTATAGAAAGAGAGACTAAAAAAGCAATCCCATTTACCACTGCACCAAAAAAAATTAAGATATCTAGGAATAAACTTAACTAAAGTAAAAGACCTCTACTCAGAAAACTACAGGACATTGAAAAAAGAGATAGAGGAAGACCTAAACAGATGGAAGAATATACCATGTTCATGGATTGGTGGAATCAACATCATTAAAATGTCCATACTACCAAAAGCAATCTATAAATTCAACACACTTCCCATTAAAATATCAACGGCATATTTTGCAGACTTAGAACGAACTATCCAAAAATTCATCTGGAATAAAAAAAGACCCCGGATAGCTAAGGCGATCCTGAGAAAGAAGAACAAAGTAGGTGGGATCTCCATACCAGATATCAAGCTATATTACAAAGCCACTGTTCTTAAAATAGCTTGGTACTGGCGCAAAAACAGACATATAGATCAATGGAATAGAAGAGAGAATCCAGAAATAGACCCAAACCACTATGCCCAATTAATATTCGAAAAAGGAGGCAAAAGCATACAATAGAGTCAAGACAGTCTCTTCAATAAATGGTGTTGGGAAAATTGGACAGATACATGCAAAATAATGAAACTAGACCACCAACTTACACCATACACAAAAATAAACTCAAAATGGATAAACGACTTAAACGTAAGATGGGAAACCATAAAAATACTGGAGGAATACACCGGCAGTGAAATTGCAAACATGTGCCGAAGGAATTTCTTCACTGATACTGCTCCTAGGGCAACGGAAGCTAAAGAGAAAATAAACAAATGGGACTACATCAAAATAAAAAGCTTTTGCACAGCAAAGGAAACCATCAACAAAACAACAAAAAAGCCCATTACATGGGAGAACATATTCGCCAATGATATCCCTGATAAGGGTTTAATATCCAACATTTACAGGGAACTCATACAACTTAACAAAAGGAAGATAAACAATCCTATCAAAAAATGGGCAATGGACCTAAATAGACACTTTTCAAACGAAGACATACTGAAGGCAGAAAGACATATGAAAACATACTCAAAGTCACTAATTATATGAGAGATGCAAATCAAAACAACAATGCGGTATCACCTCACACCTGCCAGAATGGCTGCCATCAACAAAACAACAAATGACAAGTGCTGGAGTGGATGTGGAGAAAAAGGAACCATTCTGCACTGCTGGTGGGAATGCAGACTGGTGCAGCCACTATGGAAGACATTTTGGAGTTTCCTCAAAAAGTTAAAAATGGAACTCCCATTTGACCCTGTGATCCCATTCCTGGGCATATATCCCAAGAAACCAGAAACACCAATCAGAAAGGATATATGCATCCCTATGTTCATAGCAGCACAATTTACCATAGCTAAGATTTGGAAACAGCCTAAGTGCCCATCAGCAGATGAATGGATTAGAAAACTGTGGTACATCTACACAATGGAATACTATGCTGCTGTAAAAAAGAAGGAATTCTTACCATTTGCAACAGCATGGATTGAACTGGAGAGCATTATGCTAAGTGAAATAAGCCATTCAATAAAAGAAAAATACCACATGATCTCACTTATTTATGGATAATAAAGACCATTATAAAATGATAAACAAATACAGAGACAGAACAGCTTTGAACAGACTATCATCCTACAGCTGGAAGGCTGGAGTGGGTTGGGGGGGAATTAAGAGATCAACTGAAAGACTTGCATGTATGCATGGGAGCATAATCAATGGACACAAGAAACTGGGAGGTTAGGGAGGAGGGGAGAAGGGCAAGGGAAAAAAATGGAGACCTACCTATCACTTGTTGTAATACTTTAAGCAATAAAAAAAAAGAAAGAAAAGAAACTTTGTAGCCTTGAGTAGAGCTCAGGGCCTGCAGGGGTCTGGCTTCCTCCATTGCCCGGGGCAACTTCAGCTCTGTAGCTGCCGCCATCTTAGTTGAGTTAATTTGCATATTTGCTCCTGATTGGTTGGTGGGCGTGGCTTGTAGGCCTGGCCTGTGGCTGTAACAGAGTGAGGGTCAATTTGCATATTACTCTTTTATTTCATTAGTTTCTTCCCTATCAGTTTTGTTGTAAATCCAGAACTTGATTTTTTTTAAAAAAATCAAGTCTTTGAGAAAGAAAAAGATATATGTACCCCTATGCTCATTACAGCATTATTCACAACTAGAGGCGTGATGCATGAAATTGTGCATGGGTGCGGTCCCTAGGCCTGGCTGGTGATCGAAGCATGAACATCTGGTGTGAAAGGGAAGGTCCCAGCTGACCTCTGGGCCCTGAGCAGTACCTGGGCCCCCACGCCCCCATGCACCACCCTCCAACTGAATCACAGTGTCCCCCATCCCCACATGGAGTTGTGGTGAACAAGGCTAGATGCTGCAGGCCAGGGCAAAATATGGGCCTCTGGACTGCCCAGCAGCACCACACAGAAGCCAGGTGGGCAGCATGCTATCTCCCAGCTGGCTTCACAGACAGGCTCCTATGTGAATCCACGGGGAGCCTGACTGGCCCCTGCAGTCAGTCCCCTGGCGGCTGTGGCCCAGCTCACCTCGAAGAGGCTGTGCAAGTGTGGCGTGGGCTCCTTGCGGATACCTGGCACCTGAGCAGGAGGGCTTCCTGGGCATGGAGTCCTGGTGTCCAGGGGGAGAGTAGCAGGGGGAGTGAGAGTGAGCTCAATAGACACCCCGCATTCTCACTGCACCTCTGTCCCCATCACCCCCGCCCCCAGCTAGCTGGTGAGAGGTTTCAGTGCATCGCTGACACCCACCAGGTTCTGCACCTCCCCTGGTGGTCAGCACACGTCATAGCGAGCAGTGGAACTCCAGGTCTCCTGATCGAATGATGGCCCAAGGGGACAGTTTACATATTAGGCTTTTATTATTTAAAGAGGATAGCCAAGACATGGACACAACCTAAGTGTCCTCTGATGTTTGATTGGATAAAGATGTGATGCATATATATATAATGAAATATCAATTAGCCATCCTATCTAATAAAAGAGTAATATGCAAATTAGACATCACTCCATCACAAAGACGGCAGCCCCCATGGCCACAAGATGGCGGCACCAAATCTGGCTCAGCCTTGGCACTGAAGTGGTCAGGCCTGTTAGCCAGGCAGGTGGCAGGGGAGGTGGGGTGCCAGAACAGGCCATCAGAGGGGACTGGGGGTCCCCTGCCCAGCCCAGAGGCCTTCACCAGAGGTCTCAGGAATGGGTAAGGGCAGAGCCGGTGATCAGAGGGGGCAGGGGCAGGGGCAGAGCCAGTGATGGGAGGGGTATGAGGGAGCCCTAACCAAGCATAAGGCCTGGGCCAGAGGCCTCAAGCCTGGGCAGGGGCAAGGCTGGAGATCTCAAGGGCCTGGGCTCCATGGAGCCAGCGATTGGAGGGGCAGGGTTGGAGCCTGCGGTCACAGGAGTCTGGGCACCTGTGGAGTCGGCAATGGCAGGGACATGGGGGTCTCCTGCCCAGACCTGTAGCCTTGGCCAGGAGCTTCCAGTGAGGCAAGAGCAGAGCCGGCGATGGCAGGGGACAGGATGAGAGCCAGCGATCACAAAGGCCTGGGCTCTGTGAAGCTAGTGATTGGAGGGACTTAGGGGTCTTCTCCCCAGGCCTGCAGCCTCAGGCAGAAACTGCAGGCCTGGGCAGGGTCAGAGCCAGTGATTGCAGGGATCTGGGGGTCTCCTGCCCAGGCCTGCATCCTCAGCCAGAGGTTACAGGATTGGGCAGGGGTGGAGTTGGGATTGGAGGGGCAGGGGTGGAGCCAGTGATCGGAGTGAACTACAGGGGAAACACCTTTTCCTACTGCTCATTGGCTAAGCTCCCTGTATGCCACTGATAATATTCTTAGTAACTTGGGTAATAAGAATCCCTAAAGGTGATCTAGGGTTTTTCCACCACACTCCTGGAGGAAAAAAAGTGAAGGTCCACTACTGGAGGGCTAAGAAATGTCATATCCTGCCCTAGCCGGTTTGGCTCAGTACATAATGCCTCAGCCTGCTGACTGTAGAGTCTGGGTTCAATTGTGACCAATGGATGTACCTAGGTTGCAGGCTCCTCCCTGGCCAGGGGCCAGGTCAGGGCATATGCAAGAGGCAACCAATCAAAGTGTTCCTCTCACTTTGATATTTCTCTCTGTTTTTCCGTTTTCTTCCACATTCTCTAAAAATCAATGGAAACATATCCTCAGGTGAAGATAAAAAAAAAAAGAAAGACAGAAATGTCATATTTTATGAAAGACACATCTTGAAAATGCCTAAAGAAAGTTGTCATTTTTTCATGATGAAGGGACTGGAGTCCATGTTGATGAAAACACCTTGGTGGCTGTGGTGACTGGCAGTGGCTGCAGCAGCGGAGTGATGGGGCTGGTGGCTTCCCCTGATTAGCCTGGTCGCCTCCCACAAAGGGAGGCCATACTGCAGCTTAGGCTCGCTCCTCAAGGGGAGCAGGGAGTGGGCCTGAGCAGCCAGTAGGACACCCCCTGAGGGCTCCCAATATGTGAGAAGGGGGCAGGCTGGGCTGAAGAACCCCCTCCCCCAAGTGCACGAATTTCATGCATCAGCCCCTAGTAAAAGATAAAATATTATCACTTATGACCACATGGGTAGATCATGGGAGTATTATACTAAGTGAAATAAGAAAGATGGAAAAGGACAAGAACCATATATATTATTTCATTCATATGTGGAATATAAAACAAAGCAACAAATTAACAAAAACAAAACAAACCATGAAGCTACAAATACAAACAGTATGATGGTTACAGGGAAAGGAAATTCAGGTGTAGGATGAAGAGGGTAAAGCAGATCAAATATAAGGTGACAGAGGATACTAGACCTCAGGTGGGTGAGCACACAATAGAGTATATCAATGTCATAGTATAGCTGTGCACCTAAAATTTACGTTATTAACCAAAACTATCCCAATACATTTTAAAATTCAACTTAACACTGATAAAAGAATGCTAGGTGCCAAAAATGAAAAATATTTAGCAAATCTATGCTCACAGGTTTGTTGTTTTCAAATGTAAGCAAAAATATACATTAAAATCATATAAAACACTAGAGGCCTGGTGCACAAAAATTTGTGCACTCAGGAGTGGGGTCCCTCAGCCTGGCCTGTGCCCTATCACAGTCTGGGACCCCTTGGGAGATGTCCACCTACTGGCTTATGCCCACTCCCCAGGGGATCAGGCCTAAGCTGGCAGTCAGACATCCTTCTGGCAGCCTGGGAGCCCTCGGGGGATGTCCACTTGCCAGTGGGGAGCAGGCCTAAGCTGCAGTTGAACACAGCCCCTTCAGGGTGGGTGTCTTCCTTGGGGTTCCTGGCCAGCCTGGGTGAGGGGCTGATGGCTGTGCAGACTGGCCAAGGCCCCCAGCAGGGACCATCACCCCATGAGGGTGGGGCCATTTTTGGTGAGGGGCTGATAGCTGTTTTCAGGCTGGGCACAGCCCCCAGCAAGGCTGGCTGGAAGCAGATATCTGGGATTTATTTATCTTCTATAATTGAAACTTTGTTGCCTTGAGTGGAAGCCACAGCAAGCCTAGGCAGGTGGGAAGTTTAGCTTCCTCCATTGCCGGGGCAAGCAAGCCTCCAGTTTACTCTAGCTTTGTGGCTGCTGGCTGCCATCTTGGCTGGGTTAATTTGTATAGAGTCGCTCTGATTGGCTGGTGGGCGTGGCTTAGGTGTAGCGGAGTGGTGCCTAATTTGCATGTTACTTTTATTAGATTAGATTATTAGTGAATAATCTACAGGGTAAGATGCAAGACATTAATATTTTAAGCTCTATAAGGATGAACACACCCTACAACAGAAAAAAAAAATCACTTGACTTCCACATATATTTTCATGAATGTATTAACACTGTAGAAGATTGAATAGCATAGGCTAGGTATGTGGTACCCAAACTTTGCTAACACAATGGAATCACCTAGGGAATCTTTAAAGAATATGATAGAAAACAGTATGTATGGAGGTTCCTAAAAAAATTAAGAATGGAGCTGCCATATGACCCAGCAACTGGTCTTCTTGGTATCTATGATCAGTCATTGTTATGTAGTTGGCATAAAGGAGGACTTGGGCATTGCATGTTGCAAAAGTGTCCCAAATGATTCTAATATGCAACACAACTGGGAAATCACTAAACTAAGTTACCCTGGGGATTTTTTTTAAAAAATCTCCAAACTTTCAATGACTTAAAAGTAAGTTTATTTCTCATTCATGCTACAAGTCCAACGTGAAGATCCACCATTTCCAATAGTGATATCTCTACCCCAGGCCTCAAGGTCAACCACAGTAATGAGGGATGAAAACCCATATATTGGCTCTTAAATGACTCACTTCACTTCTCCCTAACATTTCAGTGGCTGAAGCAAGCCACTTAGCCATGCAGTACTTCAAGAGAATGTGGAAGTATTATTCTCCACATGCCCAGATGGGAACAAGAAATATCAGAATAGCATCTCTCATCTCTTAATTTTTATTTATCCTCACGCAAGGAAATGTTTTTATTGATTTTAAAGAGAGGGAGAGATGTATGTTGACATGAGAAACATTGATCGGCTGCCTACTGCATGCATCCCGACCTGGGACTGAACCCATAACCCAGGTATGTTGCCTGGGTTGTGGAATTGAATCCATATTTTGGTGTAGGGGAGGATGTTCCAACCAACCAGGCCAGGGCTCTCCCATCCTTTTAAAATTAGCGTATGCTTGCTTTAATGATTTCCCCTGGTGCTAAAGACTGAATGTTTGTTTCCCCAAAATTTATATTGAAACTTAATTCCCAAGGTGATGGTATTTGGAGGTGGGGCACCTGGAGGTGATTAGGTCATGAGTACAGAGCCCTAATGAATGGGACCTGTGCCTTTACAAGAGAACCCTGAGAGCTCCCTCCTCATGCTCACACAGCAAGATGGCTATGAACCACCTCACCAGACATCAAGTCTGCAGGTGTTTTGATCTTAAACTTCACAGCCTTCAGAATTATGAGAAACGAGGGGCCCAGTGCACAAAAATTTGTGCACTCGGGGGGTGGAGGTCCCTTGGCCCGGCCTTTGCCCTCCTGCAGTCTGGGACACCTCGGGGGAGATGTCCACCTGCTGGCATGCCTGGCCAGCCTGGGTGAGGGACTGGGGCCATTTTCAGGCTGCCCACAGCCCCTTCAGGGTTCGTGCACTGGGGGTGGGAGGACTGGTGAGTGCAGGCCTGGACGTTTCCCACTGGAGGGCCCACGATCGCACACACCTGGTGGGCCCCCACTGCTGAGGGGACACACCTGGTGCAGAGCTGGGTGGTGAGCCAGGAGCGGACGCTGGTGCAGGATCCCTCGGTGGGGCCCTGCTGCTGAGCAAACACACCCGGGGTGGAGCCAGGCAGCGGACTGGCTTTGGATTCTCCTCACTGTGCAGCAGATGCTCCTGCACGCTCTGTGGAGGCTCCTGGGAGGTGGATGAAGGTAGCGGACCCTGGACGAGTGCTCCCGCATGCCTCCGAGGTGGCCCCCGGGGCAGAGCCAGGCAGCAGACCCAGGACAGGCATTCCTGCATGCCCCAAGGAGGCCCCTGGGGGGCAAAGCCTGGCAGCGGACTCAGGACAGCTGCTCTTGCATGCTCCAGGGAGGCCCCCAGTCAGTGGACCCCAGACAGGCGCTCCTGGACTCCCCGTGGAGGCTCCCAGGGGCGGAGCCAGGCCACGGACCCAGGACAGCTGTTCCTGGATGCCCCGAGGAGGCCCCAGGCTGGACCCCCCCCCCACTGAGCTGACACACTTGGCACAGCTACGCTAGCCGCGCAGGCTCCCAGTGCAGAGCCGCCCTGCCAGCCTTCATCTTGGCTGGATTAATTTGCATACAGCTGCTCTGATTGGCTGGTCGGCCTGGCCATGAGCAGAGGCTCAGCCAGCCTAGGTAGGCAGTTGCAACAGAAGCCTCTGGTTTGCTCTATCTCCATGGCTGCTTGCCTCCTTCTTGACTGGGTTAATTTGCATACAGCCGCTCTGGTTGGCTGGGAGGCGTAGCTTGGCTGGTGGGCGTGGCTTAGGTGTCTCAGGTGATGGTCAATGTGCGTATTACTCTTTTATTATATTAGATGTTTCTGCTGTTTTATAAGCTACCCAGTTTATGGTATTTTGTTATGGGAGTTTGGATGAACTAAGACCCTTGCCACATCTTTTGGTACTAGGTCTCAATTCTTCAATTTTCTCCTTTCATGAACCAATCTTACACCTACAAATAATTTGACATTGCTGAACTAGAGGCCCGGTGCACAAAATTCATGTAAGGAGTGGGAGTGGGGGGTGGGGGTGGTGTCCCTCAGCCCAACCTGCACCCTTTCCAATCTGGGACCCTTTCATAATCCAAGACTGCTGGCTCCTAACCTCTCACCTGCTGATTGCCTCTAACCACTCCCCTGCCAGCCTGATCAATGCCTAACTGCTCCTGTGCTGGCCTGATTGCCCCTAACTGCCCTCTCCCTGCCAGGATGGTCCCCCCCCAACTGTCCTCCCCTGCAGGCCTGGGTCCCCACAACTGTCCTCCCCTGCAGGCCTGGGTCAACTGCCTTCCTCTGCCAGCCTGGTCCTCCCCAACTGTCCTCCCCTGCAGGCCTGGGTCCCTCCCAACTGTCCTTCCCTGCAAGCCTGGGTGCCCCCCAACTGCCCTCCCCTGCAGGCCTGGGTGCCCCCCAACTGCCCTCCCCTGCAGGCATGGGTGCCCCCCAACTGCCCTCCCCTGCAGGCCTGGGTGCCCCCCAACTGCCCTCCCCTGCAGGCCTGGGTCTCCCCCAACTGCCCTCTCCTGCAAGCCTGGGTCTCCCCCAACTGCCCTCCCTTGCTGGCCATCTTGTGGCAGCCATCTTTGACCACATGGGGGAAGCCATTTTTGACTACATGGAGGCAGCCATCTTGTGATGGTCAATTTGCATATTACTCTTTTATTAGATAGGATGGTATATTGTATTTCTTTTATAGCCTGCACTGTACTTAAGTTAATCAAGTAGCTTTAAAAGTGTGATGGTCATTACTTCTAAATCTGGTTTAACTGCCCTCATTAGTTTGGCTCAGTGGATAGAGTGTCGGCCCATGTACTGAAGGGTCCGGGTATGATTCTAGTCAAGATCAAGGGTATGTACCTTGGTTGAGGGCTCATGTGGAAAGCAACCAATCGATGTTTCTCTCTTGCTGTCTCTCCCTCTCCCTTCTACTCTCTCTAAAAATCAATGGAAAAATATCTTTGGGTGAGGATTAACAAAAAAATAAATCTGTTTTGACTTTGTATTGGTAGCTGTGGATGACCCCGAGAAACAGACACCTGCTGTCAACTTACTCCACTATTCCTCCTTCCTTCCAGAACAAAACACTCAATTCTTGCCAGTTTGCTCTGCTCTAAATATTAATATATTTGCACAGGCGGAGGAACCCAGAAATTGCTCTGAATTCTCCACTGAATAAGAAGTCTTGCTCAGCTGGTGTGGCTCAGGGGTTGAGCATCTATCAGGTCATAGTTTATTTTCTGGTCAGGATACATGCCCAGGTTGGGGGCTTGATCCCCAATGGCCAGGGGGAGGTGGGAGAAGCGTGCAGGAGGCAACAGACCAATGATTCTCTCTCATCAGAGATGTTTCTATCTACCCCTCTCTCTTCCTCTCTGAAATAAAATATATATTAAATATTTTCTTAATATTTCTGTCTTTCTAGTGTTTTACTAAGTCAAAGAAATAAGTGTGCCCTTATTCAGTTTTTTTTAAAAAAATATATTTTTATTGATTTTAGAGAGACAGGGACAGAGATAGACACATCAATGAAAGAAAAACGTCATCTATATGCTGCCTACTACCTATTGAGCTTGCAATCCAGGCATGTTCCCTGACTGAGGATCGAACCAGTGACCTCTTGGTTCATGGGTCAACACTCAACCACTGAGCCACACTGCCAGGCCCTCCTTATTCAGTTTTTCTTTCTGTGGTTTCAGTTACTTGTGGTCAATTGTGTTCTGAAAATATTAAATGGAAAATTCCAAAAATAAACCATTCACAAGTTTTAAACTGCACACCACTCTGAGTAGGGTGATGAAATTTCACTACTCTGCCTGGGTTGTGAATCATCTCTATGCCCAGCGTATCCACACTGTATATGCTAAAACCTACCCACCACTAGCCACTTAATGGCTGTCTTAGTTATCAGAGGGAAAGAGACCACATTCATGTAACTTTCATTATAGTATATTGTTATAGTTGTTCTATTTTATTATTATTGTTAATCTCTTACTGTGCATAGCTTATAAATTAAACTTTACCATAGGTATGTATGTGTAGGAAAAAATATATATGCAGGCTTCAGTACTATCTGCAGTTTCAGGCATCCACTGGGGATCTAGGAATGTATCCCACTTGGATAAAAGGGGACTACTGTATTTTAAATCTCATTTCAAGCAGACTTTCATCGCCAAACACGTTCTTATTTCTACCACTTAACTCTTACTCCCAGAGGATAATGTATTTAAAAGAAAAACCAAACAAATCAGTGATTTTTATATTGATGTGTGCTCAGTAATTTTTTTTACAAAGAATTAAATGGATTAAATCATTACAGAAATAAAGAAAATTCTTTAAAAAAAATGAGTCTAAGAATTTTGGTGGGAACAGTAACTCTGGTGAAAATAACAAAGTTTCCATGATACTACCGCTGAGATAAACATTTTATAAATGATTAAGTTAATTATAAACTGTGCTATAAATGGGAATTAATTTATAAAACTATTAGGCTTCTAAGCCAAAAAAACATTATACTTTCAGAATGCATTATTTAACATTTTATTAGAAAAATATTTTTTAAAGTAATATATTATAAAAGTAATGTGTCAATTTCTAATATCAGAAATAAATGTTGAAAGCAATTATATGTACATATATGCACACATACACTCCACACAGAAAAAAATTAAAATGCCACTCAAATTTAATGCATTAGATCTTGACCAAAGCTTGATAGAAACTTTGGGGCAGCAGCAAACTCAGTCATCTGTTTTGTGTGTCTCTTAAGGTGTTTCTGGATTCTTTTCCTTTACATACCAGGTTAAATATTAGCCCTGGAAAATGAAAACCTATATCAATGCAAATGAAATAAAAATAATTTCAAATATAAAACTGATGAAAATAATTGTAATATGAATTTGTTTTGATAATCAAATGTCTTGCGTTATCATTATATCATTTTTTCATTATATGAAAATACAAACAAAATCATAGTCCATGTTTGGAACACATTTACCTCATCCTCAGATCTCTAGGTTTATTATTTGAAATACCAAAATAAAGTATTTTACTTTATTTTTAAAGTCTATATTTACTTTAGAACTAAGAAAATCTTTACTTCAGATAATACAAATAATATTAATCCTTTAACTCATTTACTATAACCTGGTTTTTAAGGATTTATTTAAAGTTTTGATAATACAGTAATATTTTAGGATCAAAAAGCCATGTTATATATTCAAAGGCAATTTTCCTAAACTTGCCTTCTAAATTAATAAAGGATTTCTTGAGTGAAAAACTTATAACAAAGCCAAAATTGATTAAATTTAAAATGTCTTTATTCATTTATATGGTAAATACTGTCTCCTTTTAAAAAATAATGACATTTGTCTGTCAATATGTCAAACTTCAGAATGTCACGTGTCTTTTTTTTTAATTTCATATGTTAACATGATCTAAGATACAGGACACAAAAATCCATTTTAATAAGCATTATTAAATAATTTCACTCATACGCAGAACTTTGGAAAATGATTAAAATTAGAGATGAATGTTAAATGTGGGCACATGAACATTCCCTATACACCAATGAACTTAACAGAAGATGAGTTCCCACTGATTTCTGGTAACCAACTTGCTTTCTGTGACTCTTTAAATACCCAATTCCAAATCTTCCAGCTCCTGGAGAAGGGCTTTTTCTTTTTGAATTTTCTCCAACTAGAAAAATTTAAAACAACGAAGTTATTAAAAAGGAAATAAAGTAATTATTGGCTCTATAGCCAAATAGCAAAGAAGAAAATATTTACGGAGACTACAGCTGACAGTTTATCAGATCCACTGGTAAACAGATTTAAAAGTACAGATTGGATGCCCAGCTGGTGTGGTTCAGTGGTAAAGTGTTGACCTATAAACTAGGAGGTCACAGTTTGATTCCAGTCAGGGCACATGACAGCAGAGGGACATGCAGGAGGCGGCTAATTAATGATTCTTTCTCATCATTGATGTTTCTATCTCCCTCTTCCTTCCTCTCTGAAAATCAATTAAAAAAACAAAAATAAAATAAAAGTGCAGGCCTGAAACACATTCTAATTTGTTATCTGGCATGAATAAAGGGGGCAAAGGAAAGAAGCTGTCTTTAAGTCTTTTTTTTCTTCAATGTATTTTTATTTATTTCAGAGAGGAAGAGAGCGGGAGAGAGGAGATAGAAACATTAATGATAAGAGAGAATTATTGATCAGCTGCCTCTTGCATGCCCCCCACAGGGGATTGAACCTACAATCCTGGCATGTGCCCAGACCAGGAATTGAACCATTCTCAACTACTGAACCACACCAGCTAGGCCAGAAGCTGTCATACTGCATTCCTTCAGGTCCAATAAACTTTCCAATCTACACCTGGGCTTAAAAGAACTACAGAAAGGAAGAGGGAAGGGCAAAAAGATAGCAGTGCAACCTGAGACACAGGAAAAAAGAGACTCTTTTATTTGTCTAACATAATAAATGCTCTTATTTTCAGCAGCAATAGCATTAATACACCTCTGTTTAAGAGTAAAAACATTAAAAAAATATATGGCATATATTTTCCAAGAGACGTTTTTAAAACCTATGTCCTCTTTTACCCAATGAAACAATTGCTTATAATAAAAAGGGGAAGAGTAATCATGACTATGAGCTCAAATTAAAAATGCAGAAAAGACCTGATTTTTTTCTAGCTGTTTTCCAGTTGCTGCTTGTTCTTTCAGTTGTTCAATTGCTTTCAGTTTCTACAAATATCAAGAGGAAGAGTAAGTCATTTTAGAATGCAAATGTCCTTATTAACAACTCAATTATATGAATATGAACGCTGAATAAGGAGAATCAATTATTTTACATTTGTATTAAGAATAGTCTGTTAAAATGCTAAGGTAAACTATTTTTTTAAATAAAATGCAAAATTAGATGTTAACAATATGGGGGGATAGTGGGAGGATATAAAGTACAAAATAGGGAATATCTAATCCAGGGGTCCTCAAACTTTTTAAACAGGGGGCCAGTTCACTGTCCCGCAGACCATTGGGAGGGCTGGACTACAGTTAAAAAAACAAACAAACTATGAACAAATTCCTATGCATACTGCACATATCTTATTTTGAAGTAAAAAAACAAGGCAGCAAAAACACCCGGTGGGCCGGATAAATGTCCTTGGCTGACCGCATGTGGCCAGCAGGCTGTAGTTTGAGGACCCCCAATCAAATCTAATAAAAGAGCAATATGCAAATTAACCCTCACTCTGTTACACCTAAGCCACTCCCATCACGCAAGCCACACCCACAAACCAATCAGAACCACAGTATGCAAATTAACCCAGCCAAGATGGCAGCCAGCAGCCACAGAGCTAGAGCAAATAGGACACCAGTGATAGAGGAAACTGCCTGCCTAGGCTGGCTGTGGCCTCTGCTCAAGGCAACAAAGTTTCAATTATAGAAGCCATGGAGTTGAAGCAAACAGGAGGCTTCATGGCATGGCTAGGCAGGCTGTGGCCTCTGCTCAAGGCAATAAAGTTTCAATTATAGAAGAAAAATAAACCTCAGAAACCAGCTTCCAGCCAGCCTCGCTGGAACCTTGGGTCAATGGGAGCTGTGGCCAGCCTGCAAATAGCCCTCAGCCCCTCACCCAGGCTGGCCAGGCACCCCAGTAGGGACCTGAACCCTGAAGGGACTGTGGACAGCCAGAAAACGGCTCTCAGCTCCTCACTGGGGCGTTTGGCCAGCCTGCCAACAGCCATCAGCCCCTCAACCAGGCTGGCCAGGCATGCCAGCAGGTGGACATCCCCCAAGGGGTCCCAGACTGCGAGAGGGCACAGGCCGGGCTAAGGGACCCCCAACCCCCGAGTGCACAAATTTTTGTGCACTGGGCCCCTAGTGGTTAATAATATTGTAATAAGTATACATGGTGGCAGGTGGGTACCAGCCTTATTGGGGGCACGTGGAATCACTTCATAAGTTATATAAATGTCTGACCACTATGCTGTATACCTGAAACTAATATAGTATTGACTGTCATCTTTAATTGAAAAACTTTAAAATAAATAAATAAATAAATAAATAAATAAATAAATAAATTAATAAATAAATAAAATGTACTCTAGCTCTGGGAAAAAAGGATATAGATTTGGTGAAATATTTTCTAAGCTTTTAATGTTATATATGTATGTGTGTGTGTGTGTGTGTGTGTGTGTATATATCACCAACTTCACTATTTATTTTAGCACTTCATTGTACCAGGATGACATCTTGACATCTTTAGCTTTAAGAGAAACTTAATAGTGCAACCTAGGAAGGGCTCTAGAGACTTGATTTTACCTCCATTTTACCTGGTTACAATTTGACAAGCTAATCAACTTCTTTCTGTCTCTGCTCATCTTTAAAACTGGTACAAAGGTCTGTTCCTATCTGTCTTATATGTGTCTAATAAAATACTAAGTATAAAAGTATTCAGCATATTGCTGTACAAATGTATATTATTTATTACTTCAAAATTAATAATGGAAACACTAGTAGGCATTAGATGATTGTGAATAGAACTTAAATCAATGCCATTCCTATGATAGCATTTCATAGTGAGAAAGCAATGAGAACTGCTATAAACTTCATAGATGCCTATTTAGGTGTCTAAATATTATTTTCTTTATAGAATCCTCACACATTTCTTTCAATAAACACATCTAACTTGCATTGAATTCTCACCTTCTTTAGGTTCTTGATTTTTTTGTCTACCTCAGGGTCTCCAGAAGTTGGCTGAGAAACAGTATTTTGAGCTAAGCTCTGTGATGTAGGTGTAGGTGACAAATCCAGACTCTTGTCACTTCTTGCTTCCTGCAGGAAAAATTCAATTGTCTAAAATGAAAACAATGCCTTGGTACATAACATGCAGAAACAAAATGTGATTTTTATCTTTTATGCTACATTTTATACAAAGATTTTATACAAAGAAAGGATCTGAATTGAAGGTCTCATAAAATATGTGGCATTGTACCTCAATAAATATAATGCATCTTTTAAAAAGTACCACAACACAATGAGACACTCAAAAGGTTTTTATATAATACTAGGGGCCCGGTGCACAAAAATTTGTGCACTCGGTGGGGGTGGGGGGGGGTCCCTCATCCCGGCCTGTGCCCTCTCACAGTTTGGGACCCTGGAATCCATTGGGGCACACAGCACACACGGAGGCCACGCCTCCATGTGTGCTGTGTGCCTGGATTGCAGCGATTTCCAGGCCTCAGCCTCGGGGGCGGAGCTGGCTCGGTCCCTCCGCCCCTGAGGCTGCCCAGCCGCCTGGAATCCATTGGGGGCACACAGCACGCACGGAGGAGAGGCTGCCCAGCTGCCTGGAATCCATTGGGCCACACAGCACACACGGAGGCCGCCTCCATGTGTGCTGTGTGCCCCCCGATTGCACCTATTTCCAGACCTCAGCCTTGGGGGCAGAGCTGGCTCGGTCCCTCTGCCCCAAGACTGCCCTGCCGTCTGTAATCCGCAATTGGATCTATTTCAGGCCTCCATCACCACCGCCCTGCTCCTCCCTCTGTGTTTGCGGCCTGTGCCTTGCGCAGCTTCTCCCGGGCTGCGGCCTCCGCCATCTTGGCTGGGCTAATTTGCATACAGCTGCTCTGATTGGCTAGTGGGTGTGGCTTACCCATCCCGAAAAGATGGTTAATTTTAATATTACGGTTTTATTAGTTTAGATTTATAATTCTAGAACACTTTGCTAGATCTAGAATTTAAAGTAACGTATCAGAGAGAGAAACAAGATGGCGGCATAGGGTAGACACCGTAAATGCTGCTGTGAACAACTATTTCAGAAAAACCACGAAAAGAACACACGGACACCACTCGCACCCACAGGACGGCTGGCTGAGTGAAAATCCTACAACCAGAGAAGAGTCTGAGACTCAGAGCAGCAGCGGAAGCAAAGTACAGAGGTACGGAGGCGCGCGC
>PVJC01038361.1:0-16788 GCA_004026665.1 Murina feae | reverse complement strand
TCTGCCAGCCTGGTTCCCCCAATTGTCCTCCTCTGCCAGCCTGGTTCCCCCCAACTGTTCCCCTGCAGGCATGGGTCCCCCCCAACTGTGCTCACCTGCAGGCCTGGGTCCCCCCCAACTGTCCTCCCTTGCAGGCCTGGGTCCCTCCCAACTGCCCTCCCTTGCTGGCCATCTTGTGGCGGCCATGGGGGCAGCCATCTTGTGATGGTCAATTTGCATATTACTATTTTATTAGATAGGATGAGGAGAAAAGATTTTAGATGACAGTCATACAATGTCCTGCCACAATGTCCTGTTATACTGTGGCTTGGAGGCAAAGGCTTTAGTTCTTTTTAAAGGTCATACTATTGCTGGAAATAAAATGGAAAACATGAATGGGTTAATTTTTCAGTGGGGGCAAGTAAGAGTTTCCTCTTGAGAGAATGATAAAAATGATGGGAGAGGAAGTAATAGAACCAGGTACAGTTTTAAAATTTGATTCAATAGAAAACTGCAGTGACTTGAGCAAGAATGTGATGATAAAATGATTAAAAATTTCAATAAATCAATATAAGATTTAGTCACATATTTATACCCACACACAATTTAAAATAGGTTTTGGATGAGTTACATAAGACAGGGCACATTTTTTGTAAGTCAAAATATAGACCAGTTTACAAGTATTAACTGAAAGAGTAAGACTGGGAGCAGTTAAACTGGGTGCAAGGCTACTATAGATGCTTAAAGACCTCACTATATATATGAGCAATTGCCATGGAAGCAGGAAATAGGATGAAATTTGGAAGCGACACTGTGGCAAAAGAATTAGTAACACTTAGAGAAGGAATGAAAAATGCAATAAAGGTCAGCAAGTAACAGAAGCACAAGTAATCAAGAAGCAATACCTGGGTATGAGGGGCAGGTAGGCTATCCTGGAAACTTAAGATGTGACCCTGACCTTCAGGAAGATTAAAGTCTTTTTTAGCTGGATCTAGAAATACACACACACACACACACACACTCAGCTGAAGCCAAGAGAGGCTTATGAATGGAGATATGGGTGGTGCTGGTGCTGGGCTTTGAAAGGTATAATTTGGATAAATGGGGAAAAGTAAGTCAGTTCCAGGTGTGTGAGGGGAAACCAATTCATTTCAATTCAATAAATATGCACTGAGAGCTTATTATACTGAGCATGGTGTTAGAAGCTAGAGACAGAGAAGTAAACAAGACTAAAATGGGGCATACTTTCATGGAGATTCCAGTCTTGTAGAGAAGAAAGACATTGAACAAGAAGTTATAAATGCAATCCTATATAATAATCCTATATAATAAAAGATAAACATGTAAATTGACCATCCCTCTGCTATGCTCACCAGCCAATCAGGAGAGAATGCAAATTGACCTGACAAAGATGGTGGATTAATTTGCATACGCAGGCACCCAGCAGCCTGGGTCCTGGGAACATCCTTGGGATCCAGGCTGCTCCTAGCCTGTAGGCCTGCATAGCCCCTGAGCAGCCAGGGTCCCAGAATGCCCCGGCCACTCCTGGCCTATGGGCACAAGTGTCAAGCAGATGTTCCCACCTGGTCGCCGCTTGCATAGGCACCAAGTAGCAGCCCAGGGCCCATCACGGGATGGCCAGGCCAGACTTCCCTGCATGGATAGCAGAGTGAACAGAACATGCCTCCCTGTGATCGGTAGTGGACGAACAGAACAGGCCACACCTCCCAGAGATCCTGAGCTATGGACCTGTTCAGTTGGGTGGCGCCAAGTCTGGGATCTGTAGCCTGCAGCCATGGGAAGTCTCCCTCTCCTCAGAGTTAGGAGCACCAGCCCAGGTCCACCCAGAGCCAGGTCCTGACTGTGGGGGAGAGTTCCTGCAGGCTGGGGTTTGATCCCTAGACATTAGCAGTAGGAGGCCAGTGCCTTTGTTATTGCTGCGTATGCGGGTTTTAATTGGACAAATGCCTGGCAGTCCCTGGGCCAGCTTAGCAAAATCTTTTAGAAGGAGAATTCTGTCTGGGTTTCCTCAAATTCCCTCAGCGACTACTCACCCCTCTGTAACGGTGTAGAACAAGTGAAGCCCCTTAAATAAAAATCAGAGGTCTCCAGCAACATTGGGCCTCTCTCATCACAGTCATTTGGACTGGGTGGCATTTGAGTATTATCTAGGCACCATGACAGGGAACACACAAGCTCAAGTCATGATCTCTACCCTTAAATAATTCACAGTCTTATTGGAGTGAGTGGATGATAAAAGCACAGTAATGACATCAGAATGTAAGGCAACAATACAAAGAGGAACAGAGGCAATTGCTAGGATGATTTTCCAACAATTAATACAAAGAGTATGTGCTGTGAATTAAATAAAAAAAATATGTGTGGAAGTAGCTGCTTCATGAGTATGGGATCCCTTCCTATTATAAAGGAAACTGAGTTCCATGTGAACTATGGAATATGCTATATCTGAGGCACAAGACAAGGGAGGCCCTGAGTGTACTATGCTTTAATATTTGAGTCATTCTTTATTGTTAAATGTTATTTATTTCTGCACATCTCAGTTTTGTAATGGTTAAATTACTAGAATAATACATCTTGCTATAAAATATTACTAGAAGAGCAAATGATCAGGTGACATTTATTGTTATTTTCTATAAATAAACACAATCTCTGGCATTCTAAAGTGATAGGTATTATAGAAATATTCAGATAGGGAGACCTACAGGCTTGATTACAAGTAAGGCTTACTATCACAGTCTGATTTTATTCTCTCACTCTCCCTCTCACTGCTGCGTTGGTGAATGCTGGAGACAGGAGCTCCTGCTAGCACGAATAAACGTCCTTTGCCTTTGCATCGGGCTCGGCTCCCTGGTGGTTTTTAGGGATCCTGAACTCTGGGCATAATAGGGGGTGGGAGGAGGATGGGGACAGCAGCTCTGCAGACCAAGCCTTCTTTTTCTATGGGAAGAGAAGGTGTAGCAGAGTGGACCTGGCCCTGCTCAGCCAAGAGGAAAAACCCAAAGGGTAGCATTGCCAGGTCAGGTTATGTCTGTTTATAGCAACTCCTTGTTAGAGCTACTTCTTTTCTATCCTTTCCAGACCCTACTCTTTTCATCCCCAACATGAGCCTCTTTCCAAATCCACTTCCCTCCTGTCAGTTTTCTTTCTGCCATATGAAGCTGAGGATCAGGGAAGAGTTCACACCTAGTCTTTGCTTTTTTTTTTTTTTTTTTTTTTTTTTTTTTTTTTTTCATAGAGAAATTTCTTCATTTAATGAGATTTTTCTGGAGTTAGATAGGTACAAATATTAAGCCCACATATGAAGGGCTGGCTCTTCAAATACACTTGTTTGCGCCATTTAACACTTTTGCCAGGTGGCTTCTGAGTGCTCATCAGTTGGCCAATAAAAGGTGAGATCAAATAAATATCAATACGATATGATTTCAGGAACATTCACATTAGTCCTGGCACTGCCTGAAAAAAAAAAAAACAATTTGAGCTTGTTTCTCTGCTCTAAAAAAATGAGTTAATTTATAAAAATTCTTTTAAATCCAAATTATATAATCCAAGTACAAAGTACCTCGATAAGCACCTTTGATATAAAACTGAGTAATTTCCCAATCCAAAGAACAATCCAGTAATATAACACCCTTGAACAAAGGGAACTGCCATTAAGAACTCTAGTAAGGATTACAGAGTATTGACCTATGTCCAATTCTAGTCTACACGCTTAAAATTCACTGAAATATACCTCTACACAGTGTGACTCTACCAACATTTCACCCATTTACACAAAAATACTTTCTAAAAGGTATCAACAGATAGGGGAAAAGTCAACACCTAGGATAAAGGATTTAATCCAGTATTTATTCCACACTCATGATCCTTCTCTGTAATCAAAATATAAGTCATAAGAACAATCTATCAAATAATTTGCCAATAATCTTAAATAATGCAGCATAGCATTACTTTTAATACTTCTCTGTTCTACATTAAGTTTAAAAACTCAAAACAGCAATCTTCATTATCAATAAAAAAGTTTTGAATTTAAAAAAGGACACTATATCAAGCTGTTTTATAATTTAAGTATTTTCCATTTATAAAAATGCTTTGGAAGCTTGAGGCTTGATTCTACTAATCTGCCCCACCCTCTACCAAATCCATGTTAGTATTGGGTTGCTGCAAGAATGCTGGGCTTTAGACATTTTTTCCCCCTTTAATATAATACTTTAAGATCTGAGAAATTAAAAAAAAATATGTGACATGGATTTTTTCAATTAAAAAAACTATGTGAATAAATTTTAGGCATACTAACAATGTCCCTTTGAGGTAGAATGATAAAAGGACTTTTGATTAAATCACAGCCTAATTTAAATCTCTGTATCAGAAACTACTCATAAATTCTCTCTAAAGTTAACTGTGGAGAATATTAAGTATAACATATTAACAACATATTAACAAGAGTCTTCCAAGATAATATACACTGGACAAGAATGTTAATCCTACAACTGCTGCCTTCATGTACATTGAAAGCATTTTCCTATACAAACATCCAAGATTCATTGTCAAAGTCTTTAGCATTCTATCACGAAAAGCACAGCCATGCTAAACTTAAGTGCACAAACCATAATCCCACACCTACAAAACAAAAATAGAATTAGTGGCAATTTATTGCCTTATACAAATTTAACCAACATGGCAACCATGGCAAAGAAACTAAAACATTTTCAAGACATATGTACAGACTGTACATCTCAAAAAAATAAACAGTAAAAATGCAAGAAAAATCTGGGCATCATGTATCAACTCAACAATTGGGTGAAAACATCAATGCAATAAATGGGATTACAAAGGCACTTCCTTACAAAAGAGGAAATGAAAATGTAGCCTACCAGAGCTTGAAGAGTATGTACTACCAGAACAATCTCAACTCAGGAGGGGAAAAAGCATATTTAATAAAAGATTTTTAGGATTCAATGTGATCCACGTTCACAACACATGTTCACATAGTCTCGTCTTTGTTTTTTTCTTGGCTCTCTGGTTCTGAACTTTGGCTCCTTCACTGATTGTGTTTGTCAGACTGGTCCTTGCCATCACTGTGATCCCATTTGTGGGCAAGTTCTTTGCTGCCACTGCGCTTTCTAGATTTATCTTTCCTGGGGCTCCGCTCCCGTTTTCCTTTTTCAGCACTGTCAGTTCTTCCTTGACTGCCACTCCAACTTCATTTATTTGACTTCTTGATTTCACTCTTGTGATTACTGGCTTTCTCCTTGCTCCTACTTCTACTCCTTTTCCCTGCATTCCTACTTCTACTCCTACTTCTATGCTTCCTTTCTCTGCTTCTGCTTCTACTGTGTTTTTTCTCTTTTTTGGAATCTTGTTTTCTTCTTTTCTTTTTTTTATTGCTTAAAATATTACAAAGAGTAGTACATATGTCTCTTTTTTATTCCCCTTGACCTTCCCCGGCCTCCCCTACCCCCCAGTGTCTTATGTCCATTGGTTATGCTTATATGGATACATAAAAGTCCTTTGGTTTATCTCTTTCCCCTACCCCCAACCCTCCCCAGCCCTCCCGCTGTAGTTTGACAGTCTGTTTGATGCTGCTCTGCTTCTGTATCTATTTTTGTTTATCAGTTTATAATGCTCTTTATTATCCATAAATCAGTGATGTCATGTGGGTTTTTTTATTCATTGATTGGCTTATTTCACTTAGCATAATTCTCTACAGTTCCATTCATGCTAATGCAAATGGTAAGAATTCCTTCTTTTTTACAGCAGCATAGTATTTCATTGTGTAGATGTACCACAGCTTTCTAATCCACTCATCTGCTGATGGACACTTAGGCTGTTTCCAAATCTTAGCTATGGTGAATTGTGCTGCTATGAACATAGGGATGCATATATCTTTTCTGATTGCTGTTTCTGACTTCTTGGGATATATCCCTAGAAGTGGGATCACTGGGTCAAATGGCAGTTCCATTTTTTAAGTTTTTGAGGAAATGCCATATTGTCTTCCATAGGGGCTTCACCGGTCTGCATTCCCACCAGCAGGGCAGGAGAGTTCCTTTTTCTCTGCATCCTCTCCAGCACTTGTCGTTTATTGATTTGTTGATGATGGCCATTCTGACAGGTGTGAGATGGTACCTCATTGTTGTTTTGATTTGCATCTCTCGGTTAAGTAGTGGCTTTGAGCATGTTTTCACATGTCTCTTGGATTTCTGAATGTCCTGTTTTGAAAAGTGTCTATTTAGGTCCTTTGCCCATTTTTTGATTGGATTGTTTATCTTCCTTTTGTAAAGTTGTATGAGTTCCCTATATATGTTGGAGATTAAACTTTTATCAGTGATAACATTGGCAAATATGTTCGCCTATGCAGTGGAATTTCTTGTTGTTTTGTTGATGGTTTCTTTTGCTTTGCAGAAGCTTTTTATTTCGATGTAGTCCCATTGTTTATTTTCTCTTTATTTTCCAACGCCCTAGGAGCTGTATCGGTGAAGAAATTCCTTTGGCATAAGTCTGATATTTTGTTACCTTTAAATCCCTCTAGTATTTTTATGGTTGCCCGTCTTACATTTAAATCCTTCATCCATTTTGTTTATTTTTGTGTATGGTCTAAGTTGGTGGTCTAGTTTCATTTTTTTGCATGTATCTGTACAATTTTGCCAACACCATTTGTTGAAGAGACTGTCATTACTCCATTGTATGTTCTTGCCTCCTTTGTCAAACATTAATTGAGCACATTGCTTTGGGTTGATTTCTGGGTTCTCTATTCTGTTCCATTGGTCTATATGTCTATTCTTGTGCCAGTACCAGGCAGTTTTGAGCACTGTGGCTTTGTAATAGAGCTTGATATCTGGTATTGAGATCCCACCTACTTTGTTCTTCTTTCTGAGGATCGCTGCAGCTATTCGGGATCTTTTTTTTTTAATTCCAGATGAATTTTTGGAGAGTTTGTTATAGGTCCGTGAAATATGCCATTGGCACTTTGATGGGGAGTGCATTGAATTTATAAATAGCTTTGGGTAGTATGGACATTTTAGTGATGTTGATTCTACCAATCCATGAACATGGTATGTTCTTCCATCTGTTTATGTCTTCCTCTATCTCTTTTTTCAACGTCCTGTAGTTTTCTGAGTAGAGGTCTTTTACCTCTTTAGTTAAGTTTATTCTTAGGTATTTAAATTTTTTTGGTGCAATGGTAAATGGGATTGCTTTTTTAGTCTCTCTTTCTGTAAGTTCACTATTGGTGTATAGAAATGCCATAGATTTCTTGGCGTTAATTTTGTATCCTGCTACATTGCGGAATTCCTTTCTTAAGTCTAATAATTTTTTGGCGGAGTCTTTAGGGTTTTTTATGTACAATATCATGTCATCTGTGAATAAGGGTAGTTTTATTTCTTCTTTTCCAATTTGGATACCTTTACTTCTTCTTCTTGTCTAATCACAATGGCTAATACTTCCAGTACTATGTCAAACCGGAGTGGTGAGAGTGGGCATCCCTTTCTTGTTCCTGTTCTAACGGGAAATGGTTTTAGTTTTTGCACGTTGAGTATGATGTTGGCTGTGGGTTTGTCATATATGGCTTTTATTATGTTTAGGTACGATCCTTCTATTCCCACCTTGCTGAGAGTTTTTATCAAAAATGGGTGTTGGATTTTGTCAAATGCCTTTTCTGCATCAGTTGATATGACTATGTGGTTTTTATCTCTCAATTTGTTTATGTGATGTATCACGTTTATTGATTTGCGGATATTGTACCATCCTTGCATCCCTGGGATAAATCCTACTTGGTCATGGTGTATGATCTTTCTGATGTACTCCTGGATCTGATTTGCTAGGATTTTGTTGAGGATTTTGGCATCTATGTTCATGAGGGATATTGGCCTGTAATTCTCTTTCATTGTGTTGCCTTTATCTGGTTTTGGGATTAGGGTAATGCTGGCTTCATAGAAGGAGCTTGGAAGTGTTCCTTCCTCTTGAAATTTTTGGAATAGTCTGAGGAGGGTAGGTTTTAGTTCTTCCTTGAATATTTGGTAAAACTCTCCTGTGTAGCCATCTGGTCCTGGGCTTTTGTTTGCTGGAAGCTTTTTGATTACTGCTTCAATTTTTTCCATAGTTATTGGCCTATTGAGACTTTTAGATTCTTCCTGATTGAGTTTTGGAATGTTCTATTTTTCTAGGAATATGTCCATTTCCTCCAGGTTGTCCAGTTTGTTGGAATAGAGTTGTTCATAGTATTTTTTAACAATCCTTTGTATTTCTGTGGGGTCCGTTGTTATTTCTCCTCTTTCATTTTTGATTTTGTTTATTTGGTTCCTCTCTCTTTGCTTCTTGCTGAGCTTGATTAGAGGTTCATCAATCTTGTTTATCCTTTCAAAGAATGAGCTCTTGGTTTTATTGATCTTTTGTATTGTCTTTTTGGTCTCCATGTCATTTATCTCTGCTCTGACCTTTATTATTTCCTTCCTTCTGCTTACACTGGGCTTTTCTTGTTCTCTTTCGAAATCTTTGAGTTGTCGGGTTAGGTAATTTATTATCATTGTTGCTTGTTTTTTGCAGTGGACTTGTAGAGCTATGAACTTCCCTCTCAAGACTGCTTTCGCTGTGTCCCATAGGTTTTGGATTGTTGTGTTTTCATTGTCATTTGTTGCCTTAGTGTTTTTAATTTCTTCTTTGATCTCTGTGATAACCTAGTCATTGTTTAATAACATGCTATTTAGCCTCCATGTGTTTGATTTTTTGGATTGTTTTTATTGTAATTGATTTCAAGTTTTATGCCATTAAGATCTGAGAAGATGTTTAGTATGATTTCTATCTTCTTGAATTTGAAGAGATTTTGCCTGTGACCCAATATATGGTTTATTTTTGAGAATGATCCATGTGCACTTGAGAAGAATGCATATTCTGTGGCTTTGGGGTGAAGTGTTCTGAAGATGTCGATTAATTCCATCTGATCCAGGGAGTCATTTAGGAATGATGTTTCTTTGCTGATTTTTTGTTTAGAGGATTTATCCAATGGTGATAGTGGGTTGTTAAAGTCCCCCACTATGACTGCATTTCTGCTAATCTCTCCCTTGATATCCTCCAGAAGCTTTTTTTATGTATTTGGGTGCTCCTATATTGAGCATATATATGTTTACTAGCATTATTTCTTCTTGTTGGATTGAGCCCTTTAGTATTATGAAGTGGCCTTCTTTATCTGTTTTTAAGTCTTCACTTTGAGATCTAATTTGTCTGATATAAGTATTGCTACGCCAGCTTTTTTTTTTCATTTCCATTCACCTGAAAAGCCTTTTTCCATCCCTTCACCATCAGTCTGTGTGCATTTTTTTTTCTGAGATGAGTTTCCTGTAGAAAGCAGATATATGGGGTGTGTTTTCTTATCCACTCAGTTACCCTATGTCTTTTAATTGGGACATTTAATCCATTTACATTTAAAGTTTTTATTGATAGATAATTGATTGTCACCATTTTTATTCTTTACCCCTGTGTTCCTTCTTCATTTCCTTTTTTTTTTTTTCTTTTTACAGTAGGACCTTTAACATTTCTTGCATTGCTGGTTTGGTAGTAACAAACTGCCTTAGTCCTTTTTTGTCTGTGAAGCTCCTGATTTCACCCTCAATTTTCATTGATAGCCTTGCTGGGTACAGTATTCTTGGATTCAGCCCCTTCCTTTGCATGACCTTGTATATTTCATTCCATTCCCTTCTTGCCTGATGTGTTTCTGTTGAAAAATCAGTCGCTAGTCTGATGGGGGATCTTTTGTAGGCAACTTTCTGTCTCTCACTGGACATCTTTAAAATTCTTACTTTGTCATTGATGTGTGCCAATTTAATTATGATGTGCCTTGGCATTGGTCTTTTGGGGTTCATTTTGTTTGGGATTCTGTGAGCTTCTTGGATTTTTGCGAGTTTCTTTTCCCTATATCAGGGAAATTTTCTGTCATTATTTCTTCAAACAGGTTTTCTATTCCTTGCTTCTCCTCCTCTCCTTCTGGTACCTCTACTAATTGAATGTTGTTTTGTTTTGCGTTGTTCCAAAGCTCCCTTAGGCTCTCCTCCTGCTTTTTAATTTTTTTTTCTAGAAGCTGCTGTGTTTGGGTATTTTTTCTTATCTTGTCTTCCACCTCACTGATGTGATCCTCTACTTCATCTAGTCTACTGTTGATGCTTTCTCTTGAGTTCTTCATAGCAGTGGTGTCACTTTTCATTTCTTCTTGGTTCTTCAACATTTCCTCTTGGTTCTTACACATATTGTTGAATTTGTCTTCCATTCTACTCAGCCACCTTATGACGATTTCTCTGAATTCCTTCTCTGACAAGTTGGTTGCCTCCATTTCGTTTCCTTCCTTTTCTGGTCATGCCTTTTTCTCTTTCATATATGGACTGTTGCTTTGTCTCCCCATGATCTCTCTTCTCTGGCTGTCTGTTTACATAGTTCTCTCTCTCCTGCATTGATTTAAAGGCACAAAATACCACACAACTAGGCACAATGCATGAAGTATTGAACACAGATATATTCACAATACTAATAACTCCAAATAAAGGTGGCCACCAGAGAAAAGAGTATTAGGGGAAAGAGGAAGAGAAAAAGAAAAAGGGGAAAAGGGGAAAAAAGAGAGTGCAAAAACAAAATGGGGAAAGGGAATATGAAGAAAAAAGTAAGAGAGAAAAGAAAGGAATGAAATAAAAGGGGGGAAGAAACTATATGGGGCGAAGATTCTAATGGAATAGCCACTAATTTCAGTGAATATCAGCAACGGGTACCTAGAGATGAATGCAGACTATAAACAGCCACTAATTTCAAGCAAGGTGAGAGAAAACAGCGGCATCAAAATAACCAAAGGAGAAAAAGAAAAACAAACAAACAAACAAACAAAAACAGTATAATCAACAATCAAGCTAACAAAAGCCTAGTGACAGAGAGAGAGAAAAAAATAAAAGATAAGAGAGAAAAAAAACTTGGATAGTGAAGAAAGAGAAGAGTGATATGAGTATGGACTTAGAGCAGGGGATTGGAAATTACATATACAAGTAGGGTAAAATTTTAAAAAGAGGTAAAAAGAGGGAGTAGGGATAGTCTAAAGCAGGAATAGGGTAAGAGAAACTGGACAATAAAAGGAGAATAGTGAGGAAGACAGTGTTGGCATAAAGTTGAGATTGAGTAAAGTGATGCTAAAAGGAGTAATGAAAATAGAACGTAGAATGCTAATCCCAAAATAAATTAAAGAGAAAATGAAATTACACTAAAAAAGGTAAAATAGTAGTAGTAATAATATTGATTAAAAATAAAAACGTAATAATTAAAAAAATAAAATCAAGTGAGGAAAAAAGAGGGAAAATTAGTTTCTTAAGTAAAAGGTGAAAAAATAAAAATATACAGTAGTGAGGGTCATTTGCTTCCTCTTCTCTTCGGTTTGACTCTCCTTTGTCCTGTCAGGTATTTAGGAGAGGGTTGAAGTTCCCTGAGATACACTGCTCTTTCGTGTTGTAAACCACAATCCTAATTTTAAAGTGGGCAGTATTTCTTTGTTTCCCAGACTGCCTTTGTTTACAGGAGAGTCTGTTTGTTGTTCAGTCTCTGGAATGACCTCTAGGGCTATCAGTCCCCTCTTAGCCAGTATTTAGGCCTTGTTTTCCCTATAGCACTTAATACTGGTTTGTGAGAGTGAACTGCCCCAGAGCTGGTTTTTTGGTGTTTCTCCCTGCTCTAATCTTCAGGTTCCACAAAAAAAAGCAATATTCCCCTGCAGTCTCTATGAGTGACCCCAACTGGGTGATCCTCTGTGATGGACTCAATAACCAAGAACAAGGATTTAATGAGAGATAAGAAAAAAATATATCCCGTTTAACTGTGTGAGCTCGCAGTCTCTTCCGCGCATCCTCTCTCCGCTGGCGCTAGCAGCCGGTTCACTGGCAAAGTCCGAGGCTGTCGTCTTGCACCCAATCAAGCTATAGGCAGATTTTTTTCATAATTCCTTTCTGTCAGCAGCCCTGTGGATCCCCCTTCCACTCGTGCTCTGGTGCTCTGTTGGAGGTGGAGATCCCTAGGTCTGCGAGTCTTCGGGTGAAGCAGCTGGAGTGGCTGCCGGGTCGTGCAGGCAGTGTCCCAGGCCTTTCTGGGTAGTGGTGCTGATGAGTTCCTAGAAGAGGCCGCTTTCCCCTTCAAGATGGCTTGGGCTCCGTGCCCGAGTCCCACAGTCTTGGGAGTGTTTGCAGTGGTGGCAGTCTCTCCCTGTCCCAGAGAGCCTCCTCTGCCAGCCTCTGTGGCTTCTGCTGTATCTAACTGTCTCTCACTCTCTCTCACACACACCACACACCTCCACACAGTCTCCATTCATCCCCTCACTCACTCCCTATCCCTCACCTCCGTCCTGCCAGCCACCATTTTGGAATGTCCTCTCATCTGTACAAGTTTAAATGATAGACTGGGAAATAAAAACATGGCAAAATGAGACTTTTAATAACACTCTCGATAGTGGGTGTCCATTTTACAGGATTACCAAAAGACCTAGTAATTAATAGGCTGCAGACTTTTTTGCTACCTCCCTTTGTCTAGGGAGTTTTCTTTGAACCTGTGTTATTAGCCACGAGTACCACTCATATTCTCTCTCTCCCCATTCCTACGTTCTGTTTGCTCTGGGGAAATTTAATAATGACCTGGCCATTTACTGTTTCTTTTCTATTAAATTAAAGGCATGCTTAATAGACTAACAATAAACAAATTAAACCAAACAAGAAAGATAGATAAATCAATTAACAGACAAGTGCACATAACACATAGACAAGACTTAATAAATGAGAGTTCTTTTCATGGATTTTTCAGATATTTTATAGTGCCTGGGACTTATAGCCAGAATGTGGCCTAGATGTTAGCCTGTTGTTCATGGATTTTTACCATATTCTGTTCTGCAAAGCATTGACTGTTGGCATCTAAAGTTGTTTTAGCTAAAATCTTCCTGGGCCAAGGTATTACATGGTAATTTTTCAGACAAGGCATTAAAAATGCCTCTTAACAGTACTTTTGTAAAAGGACTGTTAGCCCCATTTTCTCCAGCTGTTGAGCCTTTCCATACTGGAGGCAGAGTATCCGGAGCCTTAGGTATTACAGACTTTTGATCCCAAATACAAATTGGGCATAATGCAGTTCGAACAAGAGCCCATCTAGTTAAAGATGACAAAGGCACTCATTTTCCTTGAGCTTTATTTAAGAGAGTTCCTTTTGACATTTTAATTCCTTTATCTTTGAGCATGCAAGCTAAAAATTTATAATGACACTAGCTGTATCCAGCCATGTGTTGCTGTGGCTCTGTCTGTTTAAATGGAAAAGAAAGAAAATAGAAAGCACACATTTCTAATATGTTTAATTGCACAATGCTTGTAGGTATACAATGCGCCCTCCTGGGCTGCTTCCCCTGGCACGCCACTGCCCTTGTCCTGTCCAGCTGGTTTGGCCTCGCACACGTGTGCCTCTGCAGCCGGGTCCCCGCAGCACAGCCTGAACCTCTGCTCCCCACCGGTGGCCCGCACCCTGCGCCCCGGACCCTGTGTCCTGTGCCTGAAGTGGCCCGCCTGCTCCTGACTCCCGCCGGCAGGGGCCCTCGCCAAGCTGCCCAAAAGCCAGAGGAAAAAGGAGCTGATGAAGCTTAGGAGCCCTCGGTAGCTGGTGTGTGTGGGGGGACTGCGGCATTGGCCCGAGGCCCAGCCCAGCGCTGGTTGATATTTCACAACATGATAATTGGCACGCCGATTTTCAATTGCAGTACATGTGGTGGCATCCCTGGCAGATCGAGTGAATTCCAAAATTCTGTTGGATAATTAACCACTTCATCTGCTTTCACAACAGTGTCAACGGACTTGTATTTGACTGCCTGGCTTTGAATGTTAGACTGAATAATATTAAGTTTGTAGCATGTGTTGCTTTTACGTCCAACAGATGGCGCTATTTTTTTAAAAAGCATGTTTTTTCAAAAAAAAAAGCATGTTTCTACCTGTCACAGGTCTGAAAAAAAACACACATATATTTGAATGCAACATTGTGTCAAAATATCAAAGCAATTAGTGAAGAACTTTCGGAGATTTTGAACAAATGAACATTTACATTTTTATTTATAAAGATTTTTGTCTTTACTCTAATTCTTCCCCATTATAACCTGGCTAAAATAAAAGACATTCCTGCCCACTTACAGTTTACAACTCCAAAGATGGCATGGGCTTTGTGCACAGTGAATTTTCCCACCTTTTCGGTGAACCTCCCACCTTTCTGGTGAATTTCTTTTTTCATTTGTTTTTTGCTCAGGTGAATCTTTTCCAGATGCCCCACACTGGGTTCCAGATGCCACAACTTTTTTCAGTGAGGATTCAGGATCTGGAAAAGGGGCTGGCACACAAATGGAGATACTAGCCAATAAATATGAATTTAGAAGGCATGGGGGCCAGGCAGAAACCTTTCTCTACTGGAGAGGCTCTCCAAAGCCCTGGCCCTGTTAGCTTTTATTCAGTTTTAGAATACACATCTTGCCCTCAGTTAGGCAGGCAATCTGGTAGCAGACAGACTATCTTAAAGGTCAGTAAGTATTAGTAAAGATTTACTTTGAGACTATTAGGTCAGGAAATTGCTTGAGCCACCACTATCTTGACAGAACAATCAGTGCATAGCTTTTACCCCTTGCTAAAGCTCAAGGTTTATCAGTCTTCTGAGTTCCTTGTTGCACTTTCATGATAGTGTTTGACAATGAATAGCTTCCCACAAAATTGTAAAATTTAAATTATAAGAAACTTAAAATTATAGGAAGCAAGGGAAACAAGCAGTTCTGGGGATGCCAAGCCCAAATCAGAATTGAGAAGTAAGAAAACCTTCCTAGGGTATCCTGCCTTCTCTTTTAGCTGATAGCAAAAAGACCCCAGAGCAGGTCACTTGTTCTGGATTCAGCCCTCTCATTTATTCCTGCCTGATTCCTGAAAGAGAATCAGATTCATTATAGATAGAATCAGATCATTCTCTGATTGTAAAGTAAAATATTAAGTAAGTTTTTAAAAATATATGTACATAATTATTAGCATTTTTTAATTCAGAGAAGAAAAACAAAAGTTGTCCATAATGTTATTATCCAAATAATCTTGTTGATGTTTTTAAATGGAAGTTCAAGTTTGAATATGCAGAATGCAAGAGCATGCAAGATGAAGAAAAGTTTAAAATACTCCCCCAGCTACCTACCTATTTAGTTTTTTCCCCCCAGGTATTAACACTGTGAATGTGTATGTGTGTGATTTTGTGGTTTCTGGAAAAATGAAAATGATATACCTATTCTATAATGCTGGAGCTCTTAACTGGAGTCCATGAATTCAAAGGTGTCCATAGGACATCTGTGAAGCCCCTGAATTATACCTGAAAACTGTGTACATGCTCTTTCATGCACAGATATATGTATGCATGCAGTTTTCTGAGAAGAAGGTCCATCATTTTCTTCAGATTTTAAAAGGGTATATGATCCCCAGAAAGTTAAGAATCATTTATAAAGTATAAGTGAATCATTATGTTATCCTTGAAAGTGAAAATATCCATTGGAGGTAACATGATGTAGTAGACAAGTTGTAGATTTTGACATCTAAAAGTTAACAGTTCTACCACTTCCTAAATGTGTGAATTGGGGTGACTAACTTAAATTCTCTAAGCCTCAGTTTCCTTAATTGTAAATACATTTTATACCCGACCAATAGGATTTTTATGAGTATAAAAGGAAATACTATATGTAAAGTGTCTGGCACATAAGAGTATTCAATAAATGTTAGTTAGCCTACATCTCATCTTCCATCTTCCAGTAATAAAATTGCATTTATCAGAAAAGAAGACTTTTTTTAGACACAATACCATTGAGGACCTTGACTGGTAGAGTTTTTAAAGCACTGTGTCATGTGATAAACAAAAAATGTTTGGGGTAAGGTGAGTGGGGTAAAACAAAGGTCATTTTCTGGTATATAAGTGACAGTAGGCAGGATCCCTGCAGGGCTATGACATTTGCCTAGTTTTTATCCTGTTAATAATTCTTTTCAACCATTCCTTGCTCCCATATTAGAAATTAAAAGCCCATGATGTGCCGCCAGAATAAATCTGTACCTGCTCTCAGGAAATTTATCATTTCAGCATCTGGGAAGTCCTTTGACCAATCCTCTTACCTTTATGGGTATTGATGGAGACCTCAATGCCTTGATGGAGAATGACACCTTGTCCAGGGAAGGAGGCCTCTGAGCTCAGATGGATCAAGTAAAAAGCCAGTGTTTAGACTGTCACCATGACTGTAGTGGGATTATGGCCAGCCTTAGGTCCCTAAACATTTTTGCTGATGTGGAAACCCAGACATCTCTGAGGTCATGGTGGTCTCTGGGCCATGGGCATCACTGGCAACGCAGGCAGTTCTGAGGCCATGGACTTCTCTGGGGACATCAGCATCTCTGGGGTCACAGGCTTATCTGGAGACATGGGTCTCTCTGAGTGCATGGGAATCTCTGGGGAAATGGACAGCTCCAAGGACACAGGCATCTCCAAGGCTGGTATCAAGGAGGCAGACTTCTCCCAGCAACAGTGAGCTACTTACCTGCTTCCTTGTGCTGCAGCTATAGCACCACAATGGTCCTTGTCCCAAAGAAGGCTATACAACTTTTCTGATTGGTTTAAATAGGTAGGGCCAAGACTCACCTCCTCCCACTTAAGAGTTTGAAAGGGGATTTAGGGCCTTTTACTAATTAAGGAACCAGTATATATATATATATATATATATATATATATATATATATATATATATATATATAT
>PVJC01038360.1:0-16782 GCA_004026665.1 Murina feae | reverse complement strand
GAGGGCTGGCTTAGGCTAGCTTACACGACTACTTGCCAGGCAGTAGGTATTCTGTTGCCTGGTGACCAGCTATGAATTCAGCAGCACTTGAAGGTACATTATCCTCCTTTAGACATTTTCCCAGGTACCTGACCTTTCCAGAGTTCTGGCCCAGCTCATTTCTGTAGATGAGACCTGAGGAATACCAGGTCTACAGGTCAGACAAGAATGAGCCCTGGGATGATACTGCCAAGCACTGAGCGGGGAGGAGTCAGCAGGAGCTCCCTGAGCTGGCATCACAGTCCTTGGGGCTAATTCAAGAGGAAGTCTGCCAGAAAAGGAGCACATAAGTGTGGTGGCTGAGGACAGATCATACAGGATTCTCTCTCCTGGGAGACACATCGTGGGTGTCAGTAGCCAGGAAATAAAGCCAGATTTTGGAAGCAGGAAGGAGCTGATGGATGCAACCAAGGGAGAGACTGGGCAGAGAAGGGAACGAAGGCCAGGTGAGGGCTGATGCTAAGCAGGGTGGAATACGGAGGAAGGCCCCAGTTGGAGACACGTAGGTTCAGGAGCAAAGTTTGCAAGTGCAGGAGGTTAATCTGGACCCTCTTTTTACATAGCACCTGGGACCTGCCCCAGACCAGGGACAGGACTTTAAAGGGACTGGCTTCCCATGAGTTGATACCCCTCTGCAGCTACGACTAATGGTCATCTTTACAAGGTATAGCCCTGACCGATTTGGCTCAGTGGCTAGAGCGTCGGCCTGTGGACTCAAGGGTCCCAGGTTCGATTCCGGTCAAGGGCAGGTACCTTGGTTGCGGGCACATCCCCAGTGGGGAGTGTGCAGGAGGCAGCTGATCGATGTTTCTCTCTCATCGATGTTTCTAACTCTCTATCCCTCTCCCTTCCTCTCTGTAAAAAATCAATAAAATATATATATATATTTTAAAAAGGTATAACGATCATCTTTAAAGAAGCAGTGTGAGGGCACAAAGCCAGGAGACCTGGCATCTCACTCTGGACAGGCCTTAATCTCTGAGTTCCTGTTTCTTCATCAGTAGAGTGGGGCGATACCAGTTTCCAACAAACCTCACAGGCATGCTCTGAGGATCCAGTGAGAAAACAGGGGTGACAGTTCTGTGACATCTATACCATAAGATGGATTTGTAAGTGGGCTTGAAAATGTTAAATAGCAAAATTACAGCATCACGGAGGCCCATTCTTGCCACTAGGAGAGGAGGGGGGACAATGTGACTTCAGAAATATGCAAGGTGTGAGGTGGGGAGGAAATGATAGCTTACTGTGTCCCAATTACGTGACTATAGTCTAATTGAAAACCCAAACCATAGGTCTGTAAAAATTCTGCTGCTAGGAGGCCAGTGTCAGGAGAAACACAAAATCGCAGGCAGAGATCCATGACCACGTCCAGCTGGGGGCTGTGGGACTACATGAGGTCTGGTAGGTAGAGCAGCAGAGGCCCCCGTCCAGGGAATGTGAGTGGCTGGTGGAAGGGCAGAGGGGAGGTGCATGTTAGAGGCTCAGCACAGATTTCTACTAACTAAATACTTAAACCATCCTGCCATCTAAATACCAACAGGCTCCATGAACCTTCCTCATTGTTCCTGGCCCCTTCTAATCTGTCCAGTCAATAAATAAAATTAGTGTTTCATTAAATAGCAATAATAGTGGACACCAGGAATTAAACATCTATAACAATGGCTACCATTGTATCCTATAGGCCTGATGCCATATTCAACATTTTGTATCTATTATCTCATTGAATCTTAACCACTGTGCATTTTATACATAAATCTTTGAGAGGTCAAATAACTTGTTCAGCATCACCAATAGGCAAGAGGAAGAGCTGGGATTTGAACGCATGTCTGCCTGATGCCAAAATCACGTCTATTAGCCTTCAGTGTCCCTCATCTCTTGAGGGCTAGCAAACATGTTGGGCATAACCCTGCCTGTTCCGTGAATCATCTCAAGTGAGATGGCAAAGGAAAAGCTGCTATGGTGACCTGCACAATTCAAAGTCGCTTGAACATTGAAGAACCTGCTTGGTAGCCTAAATCCGTTGTGGATTTCCAGGGGAGAAACGTGTAAGTGAATTTATGTGCATCCACATGGTGCTGGGCCAGCAGCTGTGACTAGCATTCCCCGACTAATTTCCACATAATGGCTCTGGGTGTAAAGAGTAGAAGGAATCATTGTAATAATGGGTAGGTTAATCTGCTCCATTATTTACACTTCGTAAACTATTAAGCAGAGAGGCATTAATGGTTTTGCCAAAGCAGAGCCGAACCTGGGAAGGCCTCTCTGCCTTAACTGCTAGTGGCAAGGGGCAATTGTTCTATTTGGGACTCTGGGCCAGTGCTGCCATCTCATGCAAACAGCTTGCAGAGCGGTTTGGTGGAGTGCGGGGAGAGGGGGATGATGAAAGCCTTCCATCACCATAGGCCTCCACCAGCTTTGGCATCAAACCCGGGTTTGAAGGTGGGTTCCCTTGTGTAACTACAATGTAAGTTACTATGTAAGTTACTCGAACCGAAGTTTCCGGAGTCCCATCCCCTCCCCCCACCTCCCAGCCCTGCAAATCTTTTCTTAAAGCAATTTATTCAGGAGATTAAAAACATGATTCAGTAAGCATTCTTTTACTATATTCTGGAGGAAAATATACTGTTAAAACTTAGGGCTGAATATAGGCCCTTAAAATGCTTGAAGATTAGGCTGTTTTTCCTTATTTCATGCTTTGTTTTATGTCTGACAACAACCAGAAGACCTCCTTTGTGGTATATGATGGAAAGACCATGGACATTACAATGGGGTAGAATGGGTACAAATCTCATCTCCCCACCCACCCAAGCTCTGAAGTCCAAGTAACACACTGCATCTCTCTGAGCCATAGTTTTGGGACATTCCTAGTCTAGCTATTCTCAAGTAACTCGTTTTTTCTTGCTATAGTAAGTTAAAGGGATATCAAGGATATTAGTCCTTTTCAAAGGACTAAATTTGGGTTTTGTTGTATTTTCTTTTGTGGCTACTTAGAGAATACATTTCCTTCCCAAAGGCCTTCAAGTTCAGTTTCTGCATATATTTGTTAATTCATTTACTTCTATTTTCTTTGCTATTAATATGTTCCTTTTCTAACTTCTTGATGAAGAGACTTGATTTGTTACTTTGTACTATCACAGTATAAAAGTACTTTCTTCTTTACATACCAACACAAACATTTTGCCATTTTTATTATTCAGTTCAAAAAATGTTTCTAATGTCCTCTGTAACTTCTTCTTCGACCCACAAGCTATTTTGAAATGTATTTATAAATTTCTAAACATGTAGAAGATGTATCATCAGGCCTTTGTTACTGATTTCAGGTTTAATTGCATTTTAGACAGAGGACATGCTCTGGATGATTTCAGTTCTTTGAAATGTGTTGAAACTTGTTTTATGACCTAGCATAAGGTCAATTAGAACAGATGTTCTAATTTAACTTGTTAGGTAAAAACTTGTTTTTCTGAAGCTAGACAAGAGGATTCTAAAGTTCATGGAAAAATACACAGAGAGAATAACTAGGAAAAATACTGAAAAGTGAGAACTCTGAGATGAAACTAGCCTTACCAGCTATTTAAAACATACTAAAAATCCTTTATAACTACAATAGTGGTACTGACACATGAATAGACAGAAAGACTGAACAAATGGGACAGAAATTCAAGAAACACATCCAAATACATATGGAAATCATGTATATAGTATAAGTGGCATTGCAAATCACTGGGGCAAAAATTACTTTTTCATAAGTGGTGTGGGAAAATGAGAGCCATTTGTAAAAATTATACCCTTTTCTTGTACCAAATACAAGACTAAACTTGAAGTAAATCAGTTACAGAAATATACAAAATGGAATTATTTAAGCACCAGAAGAAAACACAGGCAAATTCCTCTATAACCTGAATGTAGGGAAGGATTTTGAGTCTTTATAGTTATTGTATTTTAACTCCTAGAATTCCCATTTGGTTTCTTTTAGAGTTTTCAGATACCTATCAAGATGTTCAACCTTCTCTATTATTCTCTTGAGCATAGTAACCATAGTTATTTTAGATTTATCTGATAACTTCAATATCTTTTTCCCCTGTGGGATTATTTCTATTAATAGTTGATTCTGCAACTACATTTCTCCTGCCAAGGAAGAAGAATAAAGAAGTTTATATTCTCTTTGCTTATATATGGCTTCTTGTTGGCTTAAATAAAATGCCTACAAGGGCTAGGTAGGAAACACAAATTAATAAATTTAGCCAGGTAAAAAGTAGCTAACTGGGGAATACATTTCCTTCTAAAGGCCTTCAAGTTCAAAAACTGTAAATACTTTCAAGTCAAACAAAACACGTCTGTGAACTAAATTTGCTTTCCCAATGCCACAAACTTGTGTCCCTAAACTAGAGACTGATGTATTCCTTCCCTTAAGAAATTTTTCTGGTAACTGCATCCATTTACTTCTACTAAGGTATTGATTCAGGAGAATTATTGTGAAGTCTTGACAGTAATAATAGCTAACATATCTATAATCTATATTATATGCTAAGAATTCCTCTAAAGACTTTACATATGCTAATTTAGTCCTTACAACTGTATTATGAAGAAATTCCTCATCATCCTTAATGGATAGATGAGGAAACCGAAGCACAGTGAAATTAACAGACTTAACCAGTGTTAAGTCTGTTTCTTAATAGCAGAGCTGGGATTCAGACCCAGCAGTCTGGCCCTAGAGACCATGGTCTTCACCATTACACAACCCTGCCTCTCGAGCTACAGAGGAAGAAAAGAGCTCTGTTCTGGAAGCTGAAATTCTTGATTGGGTTCCACTTGCCCATGAAATCTGCAAAGAAGCAGAAAGAAATGTGCTGTTTTGTGAGTACTCTGAGGTGCTCAGCTCCTTAAATCCCACCGTGTTGTCATTCTGTCTATTACAAACCAGGATGCATTTGAATGTCAATTCAATTAGTAAATGTAAAATCGCCGTCTTCATAAACCATACTTTGATATTTAATATGCCAAACATGATCATTTTATGGGCAAACCAAGTTACCCATAATACATGTTTATGTTCTGCAGCTATCAAGATGGCTTCAGATTTACAGAGTGCTAAAAAAAACTTTATCATAAATTTCAATTTTCCCTAAAATTGCTTTTTTTAAATGAACCAGGAAGAATTATATTCCTGTCAATGTCTCCTCTCGAGTAGGTTTAGAATTATTGAAATTGCTCAAAGATTGAGGGTCCTTGTGCAGCTCTGAACAGTCACACATTGAAGTATGTCTTCAGTTCTGTACTCTTTTGGGGAGACGTGTGGAGTTGTCCATATATTCATGGGATTAGGGAAGACAGACCTACTCCCAAGTTTTAAATAGTTTAGATGCTCGGTAGCATGTGGTCTCAGAGCTCTACAAAGTGGTTGCTAATCAAAAGACGTTGCTGGGGAGGAGGTGAGCGGGGCCAGGGCCTCCCAGGGCCGCGCTGGAGGTCTGAGGAAGGAGACAGTGGCCTGAACATCTACACCCTGCAGAACTCACTCACTCCTTTCTCAGGACTGTGGGTGGTAACAGACTTCTTCTCCCTGACCCCTGTGAAATACAAACTGAGTGAGAGGTTGGCAGGACTCTTCAGCAGGAACCTCTAAGGACTCCAAAAAGTCTCTCAGTCCAGGACCCTGATGGGGCCACACAGGAAGGAGAGCATACACCTGGCTTTCAAAGGGCAGGAAAAAGAGAGCACATAGGATTTATGCCTGGTCATTAGCTCAGGTCGTCACACGCCAAACCCCATGAATGGGTTTGGGGTGGCAGCGGGTGGAGAGGCAGAACAATGACAAAAAGCAGTAAGATCAGTGCAACAGAATAGAAAGCTAAACTTAGGTCCCAGTATATATGAGAATTCAGTTTACCGTAGAGGCAGTTTTCCAAATGACTGAGGAGACTATGATTATTCAATAAACTATTTGATGCAAAATACTAGCTACTGGGCCAAAATGAAGTCAGGCCTCCTCCTTATACCATACAGAAAAATAAGTGCCAGATAAATTAAAGCTCAAAATTTGAATATTTATTATTTTTTTAAAAACATAAAAGAAAATATTCCGGAAAGGGTGGCAGTACATGAGCAAATTTGTAAAACGATGTTGTCCAAAACCTAAGTAAACAAAAAGAAGTAAATAACAAATACACCATTGCCACTGAAACGATAGCAGGATGGGAGTCTCACACCATAAATTTCAAGAACTATCCTGAAACTGAAATAAGAAGTATTCGACTATTGGAATTGTCAGAGAGAGTACAAAACAGTCACCGAGACTAAAAACAAACAAACCAAAAAGCACACGCACAAAATAAAGCACACACACACCCTTTAAAGTGGTACTAACACCCACCTTTTTGCACCCAATTTGGAGTAATGGGAACCAGGGCTGAAAGTGGCCAGAGGGAATGTGCAGTGTTCCACCTAAGGCTCCTTTTCCCAAATGTACCTGATTTCCTGAGCATAACGTGAGAGGGAAACAAGAACTCACCCTCAGGCTTACTGACAAAAGGCCCCGCTGGGCAGGAGTAGAAATAACAAGGCCATTTTAACAAGGCTGTTTTAATCCAAATCCAGGATTTTGTGCAAACATTGCCAGCTCACCCCAAAGCAGAGGAAACTAACTAAGGATGGGAGAACCCAGCCACGGGACAGAGCCTGGCCCCAGATCAGCCTGTTCCCTAGAACAATGAATCCACCTGAGCCTTTAAGTCTCAGGAACAAAGCACCCACAATTACAAAACAGAGGTGAAATTCATAACTCCTGGAATGAAAACCACTTTAGGAAAATACATACATTATAAACTAGAACAAAAATCACAGGCCATACCAACAAAATATTGGAAGTAGAAAGGTGTACAGAAAGTGTATCCATTGATTTTTTTTTCCTCTTTCATGGGAGGTGGGGCTGTCTGTAGATATGGCTTCATCATAAAATTGAGAATCTGAGACTGAAAGTGTGTTTAACTGTGTTATTTGAGTGTACATGCAGACTTATTGAGTAGTAGAGCTGAAAATGTGCTACATACCTTCCAAAGTAGCAAAGCAGAAAATATAAAATGGACAGTAGCAAATGACACACACACACAAAAAAAAAAACCCTAGAAAATAGCAAGTAATGATATTTAAATTAAATTTAATTTTTCCCATCACTTTTATCCCCTCTATACCTCTCCACCCCCACAATCACCACACTGCTGTCCATGACCATGCGTTCTCTCTCTCTTGTTCAGCAAGAAAGAATTTGGAAAAGCATAAATTAGAAACTAGATGACAGAAAGAAAACTAAATACATCTGATATGACAGTAAGTGTAAATGCAAGGGAGAATAATTAATTACAAAATAAATTCAGTGTTTTTATATGAGCAGCCAAGTACTGTGTCTCAGCCGACAATTTCCTTTTCACCAGAGCCTTTCCTCCTGCTCAGCCTGGGATCTGGTCTTGCCTCTCCCACTCCCAAGGCAGGGAGGGTCAATGGCAACTCACCTGCGGTCCAAGCTCTTCTGGGAAGTGAGCACTTACCAGGTCCCTGCCATTCAAAGCAGCCTGGCCTCAGAAGATAAGGAGCTGACTGTGATGTTTAGGTTCCTGGCACAGGAGAAAGTGAAATTCCAGCTCAAACGTTGTAGAAAAGAAGCCTTGAAAGGTACAAAAGAGAATCTTTAGAATCTACTAAGAGGACTCCACTCCAGGCCAGAACAAACATATCCCATAACTTCTCCAATATGGGTGCTCATTAGTTCCATCATGAGGAACCGGGAGACTTTTTCATCAGAATGCTTTCTAGGTCATTGATAATTAGCTATGCTTATTTACGCTCAGGTCACGGCAGCATGAACTGTATAATTCTCATCCTACAGCATGAGTTCAGAAATTCTCAGACTCTCTCTTCCGGTTTTTCCACTTCTCCTCTTCAGATCTTACGTTAAAATGCCATGCAGTGTTTGGACATGGGAGACCTAATCTGACTCTAACAGTGTCCCCATCTCAGAATGAGAAAAAATGACTAAGCGGCAGCCCCATCATCATCATCACCAACACAAGAACAGCAACAATAATGACAGCAGATAAGCTGCCCTGAAACTATGGTAAGCACTGTACATGCACCATGTCATTGAATCCTGACAGAGAAGGAGGCAGAAAGTGGGATTCAAACCCAGGCCTTTTGGCCTCCGCAACCTACATACTTAACCATAACACTAACCACACCAGCCTTCTCTTAAGTTCTATCTAAGAGTGCTGAATGGAACGCTTGCACATCGGCTTCCACATGTCACCCTTGCAACAACGCAGTGAAGCAAGAATGATCATCACCGTCTTACAGATGAGGCGGTGAAGTGAGTCGTGTTCACAGATCAGGCCCTGAGTGAGTGCAGAGACAGAATCCTTTCTCTAACGGCCAGTCTTTTCCATGCAGCCTCTTCTCACTCTAATCATTACTCTCCTGATTATCAGAGGAGCGAGGAAGACAGACTTGCCCCCTGGGTTCAACATGGAACTTTTCTCTCTATTCCTCTTTTCCCCACTCCCCCTTGGAAAACAAAGCAGTTCTGGGCTCTGGGAGTGGATGACCTCCTTCATGATCTCCAGGTGCTGTTTTTAATCTTGTTGATATTTCTTCTTCTCCATTTTCTTACCAAGGGGTTGTACACAGACTATCATTTCGCCACTCAAGGTGACAGCCACTTTGGAAGTTCTCCACACATTAGTACACAATTTAGGGCAGTGGCAGCAGGCTCCAAGGAAAGCATACATTTCAGCCAAAGTCATCGTTTGGATAGGGGAGCTTCCCAGAAATGAGATGGGCTTTTTTTCCGAAGGCACTCCAGTCCCTTTGGAGAAGTAACTAGAGGAAAGTGCTAAATGCCTTCTTTCTACCAAATATTGAAAAGCCTACTATCACCCAGGCTCTTTTCTCAACTGAAGCGGTGCTAACCAGAACCAAGGGCCAAAGAAGCCAGCCCTGCACGTTTTGACAGAGAGAGATGCATAACATGTCAACCATTCGTTAGTCAGAGCAAGTTAAACCTCAGCATCGTGATGGACACGCTAAAGTTCATGTGTGGATGAAAAGGAAGTAACCCAGAGGGTGATCTGATCTGAAATTCCTAACTGGGCAGGTCATGATGGATCGTCAAGCCTGGCCTATACCTTCTTTAGAATAAAAGGTTTCAGGCCAACGCTGTCCACCGTTCTTGTGCATCCAGGTTAATACACCTTTGAAATACCAGACATAATACCCCTCAAGGGGGTACCAACCCTCAAGAGAGCACATAATCTTGTTAATTATCCTACAATCTGGTCCCCACCTTGCTTTCTCCCCCCTCCATGTAATCTTCTTTAATTCCTTCCTTAAATTCAATTGCATAAAAGAAGCTGCAAAATCTGTTATTCTCTGGGAGCATTTGAGATCTTGCTTCCTGGTCTATGTGGTCAGTTTGACTCAAATAAACTCTTATAAAAAAATAACTACAGGGTTGGACATTTCTCATGTCGACATGTGCTACTGGCATCTCTTACAAATACTTTTCCAATTCCCTAACACAGTACTCCTAGGTTCCCCTCATTTCCCCTGAGTATCATGAGGTTTTCCCTACATAAGTGTCAAAAGATAAGCTCCCGCCTTGCTTACCGTAAGGCAGTTCTCACAGGTGACCTTAGATTCTATTTGGGTATAAAAGAAAGCCTGTGATTTTCAGGGCAAAAGATCTAGGATGTGATGGTCATCCAGGTTCTGGTGGGTAAGCACTTCCCTTCTTTCTTCTGTAGGAAACACAAAGGCCTCGTTTTAAATTCTAATTTTGCCTCATAATCCAGGCCCAGGTGGCAGCTAGAAAAACCCTGTGGTTGGTCCTGCTTCTGGCAATGGCAGACCTGGTTGTTTCAGCCAAGTCTCTCTCTAAAAACAATTCTACAATCTAAACAAAATATTTTGAAAATCTGTTTGAAGGCATAGGAAAGCTCCTAACATTATAAAAACTGCACAGCCTGGTAGGAATAAAATAGAGAAACAAGAGAATTTAGACTAGCATTTGGGGTCTCTAGTGGCAGGGACAGTTCCAAAAGCAATGAATGACGGAAAGGCTGAGGAATGGGGCAAAGTTGTCTGAAATCACACAGCTTGAATGACCAAAAAAATAGAGTTCATGGGGGTTTTTTAAGAGGGAAGGATTTTTCAGTCCCAGAACTTCAATTTAATTCTTTTTGACAGTTTCTAAATTGCTACCAAATTTTTTCCACCTTGGTATTTAAACTTTAAAATTATTAATGTAATTATTGTTAACTCTGTGTGGGATAACTCTGTCAGGATCTTTCATGAATACGTCTTTTTGTGCGTTTGTTTTTCTCTTGTGTTTTAGGCAAATCTTATCTTCTTGCATGTCTGATTATTTTGTATTTGCATGCTGCAAATTGCGCCTGACAAATTGTAGTGATAATTTATGGCTCTGGTGTTTTACTGCAGTGAGGACTTACTTTGGTTTCTGGCAAGTCACATTTCATTATAATCAGTTATTAGGTGATTTGAAGTTGACTGCAGACCTTTTGAGGGCTCATCAATTCCTGGCTGACACTTTCTTCCAGAAAGGTTAGGATCCTGGTAAACCTGGTAGGCTTTTGGTTGGCACCTCTAAATACAATGTTGGCTGTCTTTGGCTTCCTAATTCAAGATCATGAAACATAAGGATAAATGCCCTTAGGTTTTCTTCTAAGAGTTTATAGTTTCTATCCCTACATTTAAGTCTTTGATGTATTTTTGAATTCGTTTTTGTATGTGGTATGAGGAGGGCCCCCACTTCATTCTTTTGCATCAGGATATCTAGCTGTCCCAGAATTATTTGATGAAAAGATGATTCTTTCCCCCACTGGACTGCTTTGTCACCTTGTCAAAAATCTATGGATCATAAATGTCAGGAGGGTTTACTTCTGGACTCTAAATTCTACTCCATTGATCTACATGTCTATCCTTATGCCAATACCAAACTGACTGTATCTTTGTAATAAGTTTGAAATCAGGAACTTTTCCCCACCGAGATTATTTTGGGTATTAATGACTCCTTGAATTTCCATAAGATTTTAACATCAGCTTTTCAGTTTCTGCAAAGAAGACAGCCGGGATTATAGAAATAGTCTTGAATCTGTAGATCGATTTTGGAAAAGTGCCATCTTAACAATATTAAGTCTTCTGATCCACAAGGTTCAGAGAAGTTACCTACCCATAGCCAGGTAACTTTTTATAAATAATAGAAGTGAGCCGGCTCTCCCCACTAACTTCTGCCCTGGTTGAGTACTAAGGAGACTGACCTATCCCAGCACCATCCCTCAAGCCAAACAAAGGCACTGCCATCTGAGCAGTTGTCCATGGTGCCATTTGAAAAGTGAAGCTAAACTTCTCTAGAAATGTAACAAGGTTAAAAAAAAAATCTATTTGTTGAAAGACCTCTCACAAAGAATCCTTCCATGAACAACTTGGGAAAGAAAGCAGGACCACCCAGAGGCATCTCCAGTCATCTTCAGAGGTAAGAGCAAGCCTGCTTCCTTAGGAGGGTGGGCCTATAACTTCAGCCTTATTTTGCTGATCATGTTATGGAAAGTCTGGGCCAGAGCTGAATTGTTCGAAATAACAGAGAAAAAAACTGCACCTGGCCCAGCATTTTTTGAGTCTGCTTCTCCTCAAAGCTTCACTCAGCTTCTCTTACAAACGTTGAACAAATATTTAAAGAATATTTTGTTAAAGAGGCTTAACAATTATCAATCTGCCTGGGGTGCCCGCGTGTCTCAGTCCAGCCCTGCCTCCCCCTATTAGGATATGGCAAAGCCAAGGGCTCTATAGCCAACCTCAGTAATTAGCAAGAGCTAAGCTTACTGTGTCCACAAACAGTATGGATTGTGGTGTTTCTGCTTAGCTGATCAGAAAATTGTAACACTTTGGCGTTAGTGTTTTCAGCAGCTTTTAGCTAAGCATTCATTAATTATGCAAAACAGGCTTCAGGGGAATGATTCTATTGAGTTAATTAATATCAAGTGTTGCTAGCCAATTAGCAACCTTCTCTCTAAATGTGAGGAGGATGCTGTGGGACATGCTAGACAGAGCTGGCTCCCCTCTCATCTCTGTCCAACTCCATCTCCCTTCCATGACAGAAGTCAGAAGCACTCTTCTGACTGAGGAAGGCACACGTAAGGACTTCCTCTCCACCTCCGGACCTACCTTCATCCTGAACCATTACAATGGTCATTTGAATATTGCACCTCTAGGTGTGATCTGTGGACCAACAGCATGAGCATCTCTAAGGATGCTTATTGACATGAAGTCTCAGGTCCAACATCAGACTTCATGAATCAGAATCTGCGCCTTATAAAAATCCCCTCGTGATCAACATGGACATTAAAATTTGAGAATCACTGATGTAGAAGATTCTCCCAAGACCCCAAGACACTGCCCCTTACAATTCTTGGCCTTTTTAAATCCAGAAGTTTCCTGGCCATTTACTTTAGCCACCACAGACACCCATGAGCACATCTGTAACCTTGCTTTACCTCTATCTATGTAATCTTACCATCCTGTCCTACTCTCTGACCATCTTCAAATACCAACATGCAAATCTCTCATTCCCACTGCATACCTAACAGAGACCTCCAGTCTACTGTTTCCCAATCTGTCACCTTGTAGTTCCTTTCTTTACCATGATAAACAGCATTCTCTTTTCACTGTGCTCAACTCTCCTGCCCCATGCAGATCCGATTATAAATGCTAAGGCTTCTTGGCTGTTGGGAAAGCTGTTTGTCCCTAGCAGCTTTCTCCCCGATTCCAGCCACTCTTCCAAACTTCGCCCCTCTTTGCAAACTCCTTGTCTCATCAGGTAAACCCTCTTCTTCTCCCACAGAGAAATCCAAGCCATCCAGACAACTCCCTCTCTTGTTCCCTTCAAGCTTACCTGCATCCGCATGCATCTGTCTTCTCCTCCTCCCCCTTCCTGGGTGAAAGCGATATCTCTCCTCTGTCTAAAGTTAAACTTTCATTCTGGGTCTGCAGACCCTTCCCAGGAAGGGAAGGACCCTTAAGGAACTTGTTTCCATCAATCATTGTTTCTATAATTTCAACTTTTCCTCTCCTATACTTCCTTCCCCACTCATTATAAATGTGCATGAGTCTCTCCCTTCTTTGAAAGAATTGCCTGTCATAGCCCCATAGCCTTCCCAAGGGAACTTCCTTCTTTTTAGTCCTCACTTAAGAGTCAAGCTTTTTCCACTGCTCAGCTTTGAACGATTCCCAAAAGGCCACACAGACTCTAGGCCACTGAGCAATGCTGCCTCCTCCAAGAAGGTGAGGCTCAAGGAAACCAGGTCACCTTTGGTCAACAGACATCCTTTGTGAGTTAAATATTCCTCTTTGAGAGTTGAAACCAACTTTAGGGTTTTGTTCTAACAAGTATAGGCCTCCTGGGCACAGCTCCCCGCCCCGCACTGCTCATCCCCACTCCCCACCCTCACCCCCACATAGAGATGGGCTGCCACCATGCTGAGCTGAGTGCTGGCCAGGCTGCCTTGGCACAGCCTGGAGCACCTGCTGGTAATACATACCATGAAAAAAAAACACAAATTGAAATAGAATTGCCCTGACACTGGGAGGGAACGGGAGTCACGGAACTGTCATGGGAAATCTGTCCTGCTGAATTTTTCATATTTCTGCTGTCAAACTGAGTTGAGCAGACCCTCCCTAGGAATGAAATGAAGGGACCCAAAGCAAAGCAAAGGCTCAGTTTCTTGTCAGAGTCCATTAAGGTGACCAGTTCAGACAGCAGATGGTGACATTATTATGCAATTTCCATGGTTAATTTGAAGATTCATCCCTCTCTCACTCTCTCCCCTCTCTCATACATATGCATGCATGCACTCACACACACACACACACACACACACACACACACATAAGCATACAAACACCTCAGTACATGAGGGATTTGGATGGCTTCAAGGTCCACCTGAGGTACCTACAGCAGCATTTTCCACAGGGTGTTCTGTCAACATTCGTGTCAAGGAAGGTTCACAGGCTTGGGGCTAACAGGGTCCTATGCTCTGATCATTTGCGGGATGCAGGATTAAGCCAAGTTATCTGTTTCCCACAGGACTCCTTGGGATCTCGAATCCATTCACATATGCTGGGAGTCTCCAGAGCAGACAGAGTGTGCAGAATCGGCCAAATGCCTCTGCCCACTGTGTTGTGGGGAACGCACTGTGGAAACTGCTTTCTACAACACAAGCCCTGATCCTTCTTTCTCCTCAAGCTCCAGATGCTGAGGACTCTACCTGACATCCTGCCCAGCCCAGTTCCGCAGCCAGCCTCACCAACAGGGAACTCTCGAGAAGGTCCTAAGGACAAAGAAGCAACACCCCAAAGAAGCAATACCTGGACTCCCAGGTGCCTACTGAGCATAACCTGCTCTTGCTCTGAACCTCTCCTTCGCCACACGGGTGGGCTCACTCCTTACATCTGGGATTCTGCCCGGTTTCTCTGCCCAGCACTTGGACTTGAACCCCATTCTGAATCTTATCCCATTTGGTGGAACTGACCCTTGCCTCTTTCTTGCCACCCCCTCCCCAGAAGCTGTGTTCTGCAACCAGATATTCTCTTTCTTCCTTGGATCCTCCTGCAGCTGGAATGTTTACTGAAACTCTGCCCATGTGATCTCACATACTATCTACCACTTGGGTGGCCCTGACCTCACCCACCAACTGGCTCCTGACATGGATGTGTATTGTATATATCCATGTATGTCAAACTTCTTGGCTTTTGGACAACAGAATGCACACTACTCCCACTGGCACAGGACTCACAGCCAGGCCATGTGCCAGGGCCCAGACCACATAGTGCCAGCTGCCCTTCATCCCCACTGGTCCTGTGGGTGAGGTCCTGGTGTGCTCAGTGGCCAGGCCTTCCCAGGTTGTGAACAGGAGCTTGGCATTTCTTAGACAACGTCCCCATCACACTACAGATCAGCAAGACACACAGCCGAGGTTTGAGGCTCAAGACCAAAGCAGAGGCGATGAGAAGTACCGGGTCATCCCTTGCACATGGCGCTGGCTGAGTCGTGTGGAGCACATTCAGAGGGTTTAGATTTTTCTGGAAAGAAAAGGACAGTTATTTTATTTCATGGGTCTTTACAATTTCAAAAACACTCTTTGAGAGACTTTATAATGTTGGTAATCAAATAAGGAACAATATACAGACAGTCCTTGGGTTATGTCGGACTCAATGTATGTCGTTTCATGGTTACATCACTATCTCCCATTTATTTATTTAAAAAAAAGTTCTGTCATTTCAATGTATGTACACATGTGCTTTATGTTTTTTATTATTTATTTACAAGTAAAGGTTAGAAGTTGCTATCTTTCTTTTAAATTTCTTTTACTGTTTCACTTCATTATTGCTGTGTGTGTGCTCCATGTGAGTGACGTCGTGCTTATGTAGGTGGGTTCCGACTTACGGCAAGAATCGCATTACGTTGCCCGGTAGGAGGAGCTCCAATGCAACCTAAGGACCTGCTGTATGTAACAATAATCTGTAATCTCACTCATTTCACACAAGAAGCTATATCTTAATACCAAAAAAGTAGGGAAGACAACCTCAGCATTTGGAAAATTAGTTCTCTGGAAAAATGTCTATTCTTTCCCTGTTTTACCAGAGACCAGTAGGAATTGATCATGGGTCAGCCCTAGTCTGGAGTATGGAATTTTGGAGCCACTGCCCAAGAGGGTCCCCAGGGCCTCAGGTTAGTTTGCTGCCTACTCGGCAGCCAGGCATATTTGACAGCGCAGATTACTCAGTGGAACTTCTTTTTACAAAAACAAATCTTTCTGCAACTCTCACGCCTTGGTCTTGGTTCTGGCTTGACCCAGAACATGTCTGTTTCTTTTTTAAGACCTCCCTTTAGATATTTGAGGCCTGTGCCTAGGTCTTCCTCAGGCTACCATCTCATGCCCCTCCCCTGGTCAGGACTGGATTCTGAGGAAGGAGAGAAAGGGTGAGGTCTGAGCACTGGGGAGGTCTCTACTGTTCCCTCTTCCTCCCAGGCCTGCCTTCAACGAGACAAGGCAGGCAGATGCCCAGGCAGAAGGCAAGAGACCAGAGAACCAGGGGAAGTGGAGCTCCTGAGCAGTGGGAACCTGGACCCTGACCTGAGAAAGCCTTGGTAGGTCCGGGGACAACATGGAATGGGCCTCTCCCAGCAGGATGCCAGGCTCTGTCCCCTCCAAACCCAGAGCAGTTCCAGGGGAGGTCATTTGAGTGGCCATCGCAGCACAGAAGAAGATGAGTTTGCAAGTCCTTCCCCTCCCTCTGGGGAGCGTTGTCCCAGTACACAGCTGTGTGTAGGCCACATGTTAGTGGCTCCAGATAGATGTGACAGAACAGAACTGCTCAGTGAGTCAGGGCAGCTCAGAACCCGGAGGAAGACCACAGCCTCAATAGCCACCTGGGGAAAGAGCTGAGGATCTTTGTGAAGCCCTGAAGCATTGGTGAGCTTCATTTTCATGTATTGAATGTTGACCTTAAAATTTGTCAGTGACTTCACATTGTTCCTAAGATTTAAAAAAAAAACACATATTTCTTAACTTAGGCTACCAAGCATTATGTGAGCCTCATCACCGATGCTCTTGCCAACTCACCAAGACCCAACCACACCGACTGTCTTTCAGGTTCCTCCAATGTCCCCTGCCTGCTAGGTAT